>BCLG01005085.1:0-22411 GCA_001602295.1 Zoysia matrella | reverse complement strand
CGGCTGGCAGTGCCGAGGCCGCTGGCGGGGCGCGAGAGCTGACGGCGCCGACCGCCGCTTGGACGATCCCCGAGGGGGCCTCTTCCGCTCGAGGGGGTGGTCGATGGATTCAGCTACCTCATGGATCGAGTGGGCGGCGCCCGGGCGCTCAAAATGAGGCTAGCTGCCGGCCTCCGTCAATTGCTCGGGGTCGTCGAGGAGGTCGACGTCATTTTTGACGAGGCGCACTTTAACGAGTGCCGGGTGAGTCTTCGGACTTTAGTATTTTTCGTTTCTGATTCCCATAGTCTTCGGGCTGACAGTCCCTTCGCAGGACAACCTCCACGCCGCCTTGGGTCGGCCCCCGCGTGCATTCTTCTCCCAGTCCGAGGTCGATGCCTTGCGGGAGGAGCTGGCGAAGGCCCGAGCTGAGTCGGAGGAGACGATGGCCGACCTGCGCTCCCAACTCCACACCGCCCGGGAGTCGGCCCACACCACCCTCCAGGAGGCCAACAAGGTGCGCACGGAGGCCGTGGCCTCCGACGCCCGGGCTAACCGGGTCGCGACGGCCCTCGAGCATACCAACCGCACGGTCGTCGGTAAGTCGAGTCGTATTCGTCCGATTTCGGGGTCGGATTTTAACTTGTGGTATTGCAGGGCTTCGTCGTCAAGCCGTCGAATATGACACTGAGATGCGGCGCCTCGAGCTCCTTCATCAGCATGCGGAGGGGGCCCGCTCGACCTTAGAGCAGACGATCCGCATTGTCAAGGAGGAGCGCGATCGTGCATTCGAGCAGGTCGACCTTCTGAAGTCAGAGAGGATCATGCTCCAGTCCGAGGTCGAGCAGGCGACGGCGGAGCTCGAGCAGACGCGCCAGGGGGCCGTTGGAGTCCAGGAGGAGCTCTTAGCAGCCCAAGTACAGAATGAGCGGCTTCGAAAGAGCCTGGACCCTGCGGGGCAGGCTGCGGAGGCCGCCGAGAAGGAACGAGACGGTAAGGGTGGACCTCTTTTAACTTTGCTCCGTCGTTCGGAGTCGTTTTGCTGATGGTCTTGAGCGCAGGCTTGGCGGGCGAAGTTCAAACCCTAAGGTCGGTGGGTTTGAGTCTTTTGAAGAAGTTATACTCTGACGTGTCGGAGGACTCCGTCCCGACGGGGGTCCTCTCGCACGCCCTGCATCAGCTTCCAGAAGTTGTCGCCGATGTCGTCATGAGGACGCTGGAGAACGGGTCTGCGACAGCCCTGGCCCTGGCCCACTCCCACTATTCGGATGCGGACTTCGGCAAGGTCGTCGAGGGCTTCGTATCCGGCAACTTGAACGAGCAGCTGGACGCGCTCTCGGTGGAGATGCAGGAGCCTGGGGCGAAGGCCGTCGCCGACTTCAGGATGGAGACCTTCTTACCCGAGCGGTTTGGCTCGTTTTCCTATGTATAGAGTTAGGTTTGTAAAAAGTCGTGTCTAGTGTAATGAATGATATCAATAGAGAAATCATCATTGCACGAACGAGTTCAAGTTTTCGACCCCTCTTCGCTGCTTGCGACTGTTTTTCAAGCTCCACTGGGCGTCAATCAAACAAACGGGTCGAGTATAGCTCGTAGGGTCGGGTGTCGGGCTCGATACAACCGTAGAGCGTCATCGACTCCCGATCGTTGATAGCATAGCTGCGAGGAGGATTCAAACGAAAAACACGCTCGAAGTTTATCGCTTTGGGGGATCACCCGCGAGGTCGGCGCGGGTCGGGGATCCGACCCAGAAGAAACAAAAACGAGGATCTGACCCCAGAGAAAAAACGAAGCGTGGACTCTAGTTTCTGACCCCTTTCGCTGCTTGTGGCTGTTTTTCGCGTTTCGTTGGGCATCAATCAAACGAACGGGTCGAGTATAGCTCGTAGGGTCGGGTGTCAGGCCCAATACAGCTGTAGAGTGTCATCGGCTCCCGATCGTTGATAGTGTAGCCGGGAGGAGACTTCGAACGAAAAACGTGCGCGAAGTTTATCACGTCCGAGGTCGCCCGCGAGCTCGACGCGAGCCGGGGATCTGACCCCAAAGAAACAAAATGAAGCGTGAGTCAGCGAAAAAAATGAGACGTAAAAGGTCAACGAGGAGCGGTGCCTCGGCACAATAAATCAAAAAAAGACGAGCGAGGTCGGACGTTTCGACACTCGAGAGGGCGGAGGCAAGTAACCCTCGGGTGCAGGGCGTGGCCGGGGCAGCCACGGTTCGCAGCTCAAAAACGATAAGTGGGAGTAAGTTGCGAGAACTTAGCTGTTTTTATTAGATGTAGAACCTTTGAAGGATCTCGATGTTCCACGCGTTCTCGAGCTCTCGGCCGTCTTCGGTTGCTAGCTTGTAAGCACCGGGTCTCAAGACGCGCTTGATTACAAAAGGTCCCTCCCAGGGGGCGACAGCTTATGCTGGTCGGCTTTCGTTTGCACCCTTCTCAGCACTAAATCTTCCACGTTTAGCGGCCGACCCTTGACGCGCCAGCGTGTAGTCGTCGTAGTCTTTGCTGATACTTGGCGGATCGTAGGAGGGCGACTTCGCGCGCCTCTTGCAGCTGGTCGAGAGCGTCTTGCAGCGCGTTCTGCGACCTTTCCTCGTCGTAGGCTCGGACTCGCGGAGAGTCATAGTCGAGATCGGTTGGCAGCATCGCTTCTGCTCCGAACGTCATGAAGAACGGTGTGAACCCGATGGTTCTGTTGGGGGCCGTTTGTAGACCCCATAAGACTGACGGGAGTTCGCTGGCCCATGTTCGGCCGCCTGCTTGACGGAGTCGTAAATCCGAGGCTTTAGTCCTTGGAGTATCATTCCGTTGGCCCGCTCGACCTGCCCATTCGTCCTTGGATGTGCCACGGAGGCGAAGTCGAGCCGAATGTGATACTCGTCGCAAAATTCTTGGAACTGTCGACCGGTGAACTGTGCTCCATTGTCAGTGATGATGGAGTTCGAAACCCCAAACCGACAGATGATGCTGCGGACGAAAGCAACCGCCCGTGTTAAAGTGATCTTGGGCACCGGCTCGGCCTCGATCCATTTGGTGAACTTGTCGACGGCGACAAAAAGATGGGTGAAGCCGTCGGGTGCCTTTTGAACAGTCCGAGGATGTCAAGTCCCCAGACAGCGAAGGGCCAGGCGATCGAAATCGTCTGGAGCTCCTGGGCCGACAGGTGCGTTTGTCGGACGTAGAATTGGCAACCTTGGCAGGTTCGAATGAGCTTTTCGACGTCGACTACTGCTGTCAGTCAGTAGAAGCCTTGACAGAAGGCCTTGCCGACCAGAGTTCTAGGTCCGACATGATGATCGCAAATGCTCGAGTGGATGTCGTCCAGCAGGTGCATGCCTCCCTCCCGAGGGACGCAGTGCTGCAGCACGCCGCTCGTGCTTCGTTTGTAAAGCTCGCCGTCTGAGATGACGTAGGCTTTGGCCTGGCGCGTGACCCTCTTGGCTTCGTTGATGTCGGTCGGAAGAGTGCCGTCTTGAAGGTAGGTGAAGATATCGCGGGACCAGTTGGGGGCGACGGGCATTACCTTCGCCCTCAGATCTGGGGTTGGCTCACTGCTCGTGCCTCAGTGGGCGAGTCCTCCTTGATACTGATAGAAGGCTTGGTGAGGACTTCGAGAAAAACGCCGTCGGGGATCGGTTCACTCTCCGAGCCCAACTTGGCGACGGCGTCGACGGCTTCGTTATCTCAACGTAGAACGTGATGGAGTTCGAGCCCATCGAACTTGTCTTCGAGTTTACGAACCTCTTGACAGTAGGCCTCCATCCTCTGGTCTCGACAGCTGAAGGTCTTCATGACCTGGTTGACGACCAGCTCGGAATCTCCTTTGACATAGAGTCGCTGAACGCCGAAGTTGATGGCCATTCGTAGGCCGTGGAGCAGAGCCTCGTACTCGACCGCGTTGTTGGAGGCACGAAATTTCAGCTGCAGCACGTAGCAGAACTTGTCTCCCTTTGGGGAGATTAGGACGACCCCAACCCCCGCGCCCTTGAGCATGCAGGACCCGTCGAAGTACATCGTCCAATACTCGATCCTGCCAGGGGTCGACGGTTACTGAGGCTCGGTCCATTCGGCGACGAAGTCGGCCAGGGTCTGAGACTTAATGGCCTGCCGAGGACGAAGACGACGTCGAGCCCCACGAGCTCCATGGCCCACATGGCTATGCGCCCGACCGTGTCTTTGCCACTGATGATCTCCCCGAGTGGGAAGCCGGTGACCACTTGGACGGAGTGGCTCGTGAAGTAATGTCGTAGCTTGCGGCTCATGATGAGGACGGCGTAGATCAGCTTCTCCACCTGGGTGTACCGAGTCTTGACGTCGGTCAGCACCTCGCTGATGAAGTAGACAGACCGCTGAACAGGCAAAGCCTGACCTTCTTCGCTCCGTTCGACGACGAGGACGGTGCTGACGACTTTGGAAGTCGCCACAATATAGAGGAGGAGAGACTCTCCTAGGGTCGGGGACGTGAGGATCGGCGGCGAAGAGAGCAGGGTCTTGAGCCGTTCAAAGGCTTTCTGGGCCTCAGTGGTCTAGGTGAACCGCTCTGCTTTTCGTAGCAACCGGTAGAAAAGCATCGCTTTCTCTTCGAGCCTCGAGATGAAGTGATTGAGGGCTGCCAAGCACCCAGTTAGCCTCTGGACGCCCTTGACGTTGTTGATGGGCCTGAGGTTGAGGATGGCGAAAATTTTCTCGGGGTTCGTCTCAATCCTACACTCGGAGATGACGAAGCTAAGTAGTTTGCCCGAGGGCACCCCGAAAATGCACTTCTCGGGGTTCAGCTTGATCCGATAGCGTCGGAGGTTCGCGAACGTTTTCTCCAGATCTTAGACGAGGTCGGAGGACCGCCGAGTCTTGACGATAATGTCGTCAACGTAGACCTTCAGATTTTGACCCAGTTGGTCGTGAAAACACTTCTGCATGCAGCGCTGGTACGTGACGCCGGCATTCTTGAGCCCGAACGGCATCGTGATGTAGCAAAAGGATCCGAAGGGCGTGATGAAGGACGTGGCCGATCGGTCAGACTCGCGTATGGAAATCTGATGATATCCAGAGTACGCGTCGAGGAAGCTGAGGGTTTCGCATCCGGCGGTGGAGTCCACCACTTGATCAATGCGCGGGAGAGAGGAGTCCTTCGAGCAGGTCTTATTGAGACTCGTGTAGTCAACGCACATTTTCTGTTGCCCAGTCTTCTTTTTAACCATTACAGGGTTGGCCAGTCACTCGAGGTGGTAGACCTCTTGAATAAACTTGGCGTCTAAAAACTTCGCAAATTCTTCTCCGATGGCCCGACGCTTCTCTTTGCATGGCCGGCCTAGGACTAAGACTTAGCTCTCGTAGATTGTTGCCTCGGAGGTCGGACCGCGCGTTCGTGCGCCGTCATCCGACCCCAAAACCCCTCGGAGTCTTGACTCACGTGTACGAATACGGGTCATCAAGTACCCGAGGTACGTGATCCTGAACAAAAAAAAAATTAAGTTTCTTTATGGGTAGTATAAGACACAAATACACATGTGATGTGCAGATGGAGCTGTTGTTGCTGATGATTGCACTCTCCCCCTCCCAGACGCCAAAGACTGACCAGACAATCGATCGAACAACATAAAAAAATGCAGATCAGTGTTCAATCATTAGAGGCTGATGATTCATCATGTGGAGATGGAGGAGCAATCTGCCTTTCTCCTGGTTCATTTTCCTCAAGCTTATTTTTGCATCAATGGAGCTGGTGGCTGAAACAGAATTGCAGGCCACATTCAGGTTGAGGTGTTGATCCATGCACCAGCACCACATGTAATGGATGGAGCAGATCGGAGGCTATCTGCTCGATCGTGGTTGGAAATTGGAGCTGGACGCAGGAAGGATGTTGACATCTTTGGCTTGCTTGTATATATTGTGTTCATAATTATGTTGCGGTTTTGTTCTCTTGTTGCGCTTTCACATCTGTCCTACAGCTTAGTTTGTCATTGTGACAGTTAGATGTCTTTGACTGACTCCGTTTCAAAATTGTTGTCGCCCGTTATTTCAAATTTGAATTAACCGGATTTTAGAATGGAGGGTGTATATAATCTGCACGGAATCAACATGCATATAAACTCGACCAGAAAATATACTTACAAACTGTATCTATCTTCTGATTTGCTTGATCATCCATAACAACAATAATATACACATAGGACAAGAGCTGATTATCCAGAGAAATCAACAATAGTATACACACAGGACATGTCTTCCCCTGCTAGCTACCGCCTACTGCCAGCAACTGAATCAACAGGAAGTAAGTACAGTGAAATTGAAACCGCCTGCAGGCTCTTGCGTCGATCGCTATGGCGATCCTGCTCGCAGATAGCAGCTCATCAGTTCCCGAGCTGGATGTGGACGCCGATGGCGATGAGGAAGACGGCGTCGAGGGCGAAGAAGATGATGGCGTGGACGAGGATGGAGGCGGCGCTGGTCTGGAAGTTGCCGAAGGCGATGATACGCGACTTGGCGGGCATCTGGAAAAGCAGCCCCGGCGAGAGGAGGATGAAGAGCAGGAACGAGATGAGCACAGGCGCCCAGTCCTGCATCTTCTTCTTTTGCTGCTGCGGCTGCTGGTGCAGTGGTTCTAGGTCGTACACAAGCTTATTACTACTAGCTAAATAGAGTAAGTAAATGGCTTCGTCTACCTCCAGCAGCTCCAATACAACTCAGATACAAGAGTTAGTTGTGCTCGACGTCGACGTGCATGCCTTTCCCGAACGGAGATGAAGGATCGATAACTTGTAAATGCACCCATCTGCTCTCCATTTTTAAATTGATGTTGCTATTAATTTCTAACATCAAACCTCAATCATTCACTTTATTTAAAAATGTAATAAATTTTATATATTTATTATAATTTATTTATCATCAAAGACATTTAAAACACAGGTTATAACTTTACACATTTAAACTAGTTTTTTGAATAAAAGAAATTGTCAAAAAATGATGTTAGACAAGAAATCGAGGGAGTAGTCATCACGCGGTGGTTGTAAAGGATCAACGCATTTTGTAAAGGCGATCCCACTCCAAACCCAACAATACTTTGCTCTCACGGCTGACAACATGCATCACGACACATGCACTAACCATTTTGTTCTTCATTGCTTTATACTATAGTACTCCAATTTGTCTGTGATGAGGGAAGACATGCATCCAGGCATTTCAATCCGCATAAAAGTATCATAAATTTTACAGGGTACTTCAACATTCATCATGAAAAGAGAAAAAAAGGCATTCCCTGATAAGGATAGGGAAACAAGAACATTTTATTCCAGCGGAGCAATAGTGAATTGCTTCAGATTGAGATCTTAGCGTTAGCTCATGATAAACTCTCTAGCTAGCGGGAAAAAGGCACCGATGAGTTCACAGAATCATTGAAAGTACCGATAAGTTCATAGAATCATGGAACTCCCCAGTGAAAAGCAGAGGGGGTAAATGTCGACATCTGTAGGAGCTAAGATGGTGATTGTGGAACACTTAAACCACTGGAAGCTCCCCACATTCACTGATAATAACTTTCTTCTTCGGACGGTCCCCTCTGTCAGTCTCCTGTGACTCAATCGCCCTTACAACGTCCATGCCTTCCAGAACCTGGCCAAACACAACATGTCTCCCATCCAACCATTGCGTCTGCAAACGTAGCAGTTAAATTAGCTGTGTGTAAGGTTTGCCAATATACATGAGACAATAAAAAAAAATTATCTCCATAAATCTAATAGTTGCAGTAAGTGCAAAATTACCTTGACAGTGCAAATGAAAAATTGGCTACCGTTGGTGTTTGGTCCAGCGTTAGCCATGCTGACTACTCCAGGTCCAACATGAACCACTAAAACAAGAAATTGACAGGCCATCAGTTTAAGATAGGGACAACAAATAAAAATAGCATAATCAAGACAAGATTAGATGCAGACTATACATTTGAAGTTCTCGTCTTTGAAGGTGCGGCCATATATGCTCTTCCCACCTGTACCCTGAAAAATCGATTTTATTCAATAACATGCAACACTTGATAGTGCACAGCTGCAGATCCAATTCAGGTTATCCTAGTGATCAACTGTCAAACCAAATAAGAATGTTGTAGAGAAACCCTACCTGTTGCTGCATAATTGCTGGTTAGGGTGCAGAACTGGGGCTAGTTACTAGTTAGTCATGCATAACTCCAAAATGACAATATTTAACACAACTCCAAAATGGCAATATTTAACACAATAAGTACATGTGTACTAGTATGAACGAGTATAGTCAATACACAAATTCAATCAGTCCTGTATGACGGCATGATTATGCAAATGCAATACACTATATTCAACAATACGCTATATTCAACTGGAATTAGTTGGGTACATACATTGCCCTTGTCAAAGTCTCCTCCCTGGATCATGAAGTCCTTAATGACACGATGGAAACTGGATCCCTTGTAACCGAATCCTTTCTCTCCTGCAGAAACGAAGCACTTTCAGGCATCTTGGCTGGGCAAGGCAAAACATTGAAAAGAAGAAAACGAGACTTCAAGGAAGGCCCTGTACCAGTGCAAAGGGCACGGAAGTTCTCTGCGGTCTGAGGAACATCATCCCCATACAAGCCGATGACGATTCTCCCAACATTCTGACCCACAGGATTTCCGATGCTTATGTCAAAGTACACCTTGTTTGTGATTTTAGACTGAAGTTCCGCTTCCTGCAGAGCAAAAAGAAACAACATCGATGCCATAAAATGCTATTGTTCCTTACGAATTAACAGAAAATATGTAATCACAGAACTGCATACGTTAAGGTTTTTCCCAGTTTTCAGTAACATACAACAGCCAATTTTCACACACTAGAGATGATTAAATATAAAAGAAGTTCCAAAACAGGGTCTCATGAAGCTACCAATGCACAAAGGGTATGTACGGTTTGAAAGCAAGCCAGCAATTTTATCTGAAAGAATGAACCTCACTTAGCAGTTCCGTAACATCTAAAGCAGATAATATGCTGATAGGCTACATGGCCAAGATTCAGCATCTTCGAATTAAAGTCAACAAATCGCAAACTTTATGCATTGTTTTCCTAAACGGTTTTAAACGGGCGTTTAAACCAGTTTAAACTGTAATCGAAGGGTGACCGTTTAGGCTGTTTTGGCCGTTTAAACCGTTTAATCTTGTTTTGAGCTTGATTAAACCGGTTTAAACAGCCGTTTAAACTGAAAAAAAAAACCTAAACAGTGGGTCACCGTTTACCGTTTAGAATTTCATTGACTTCATGCCTCTTCGAGAGGCCAGAGGGTCATCAGTACCCACTCAACTCTCAAGCAATATCTTATAGATTTACAATGGAAAGAAAAAAAAAATTGAATCGGCAGGTGAAAAAGATGGCACCTTGGGCTCCGCGCTGGCGGATGTGACGAAGCGGGAGCGGACGTGGGATGGCGACTGCGCTAAGGCCCCGGAGAAGGAGAGCGCCTGGGAGGGAAGGCGGGCGTCGCGGAAGGAGACGAGCGCCGAGGGGCCCTTGGCGGCGAGGAGGGTCCGCTGCCCGGCGGGGAGCGCGACGGCCTGCAAGCGACACAACAAACAGGGCAGATCAGGGAACTGCGGCCTCGAGAGACGGATGGCGTCGGTCTCGGTCTGATGAGAAGGGGAGCTTACGAGGGTCGCGAAGGAGGTGGCAACCGCCATTGACGGGGATGGGTAGGTCGTAGGAGGAAGAGACGGTCGCGCCGAGCAGCTGGGCGCTGGAGGATAGACAAAGCGATAGACGGATAGGCCAAATGCTTCTGCTCTTACAAATGGAGTATGCCCTCCAGATATTTTTGGGATGTATCTCTCGTCTATTTGGAATTTTGCTGCTATGACAAATATGGTCCCTAGTTTTATATTGACACTTGTAAAATGTCATTGAAATGTATAAATTTCAGAGAAAACCTTTCAATTTTATAGGTAGGATTGAACTAAGCATCATTGACAATACATGTATGATGTGATGCCCAACTAGAAACCAAACAATATTTTGTCTTGTCTCCACACTAATAAAGTGGACTAACTTTTTGCTTTCTTTGTAAATAAGGAAGTAAATATTTTCTTGCAATTCTCGGAAGTAAATAATTGGTTGGAATTTGATAGAAAACTTTTAACTTTCAAGTGTCGAGATCCTTTCATGGTAAACGAAAAGACTAACCAAGTGTTTGAACCTTCCCTATATTCTTCGCAAGTGGGAGCTACTTGCTGCCTTTTTTAAAAAAAATTTGATACTGGCACTTAACTTTTAGGATGGCCATTTGCACCTGGACCTTTCAGGCTCAGGTAATATCTCCTTTTTTTTCTGTATCATCTTACAATCCCAGCAAAGTAGAAGTCAGAAGTCATATACTTAGCACATCATGAATTCCAAAACTGTTTGTTTGCAGAGACATGTTGGGAAGTACAGGCCATTGGCGTCCCTGATCTCCTTTGTTGCTGTGTTTGGGCACCTGGTTCCCAGCCCATGGAAATCCTGCAAGAGCCCATGGAAACCTGAGTATCCTGTCTTGAACATGAGAGCATGAGCCTTTCCCAGGCTAACATGTTAGAGGCTAGGATCACCATTGACCCAACTCCAGCAGTCGTGAGGCATTTGCCACTCAAGCCAATTCATCAGTTTTACCAGCAAATGAATTGAAATAAATATAGTAGAAACATCTTAAGTTCACAAGCTTCTAATATGTACACCATGAAGGCTGTAGCAATTGTCTTCCACAAAGTCAGAACTATCACGAAAAAGAGGATGTTATGTCCCAATCAAATCAATTTACAACGTCCATAGGAGGTAACAAATTGTCGTGGTATATGAAGGAAAGTTACATTGAAATCTTAAAGCACAAAACATATTTCTTCCTTTTTTTATACATCAAGATCCATCATTGTGTTTAACTGCGGATAGATGCTTGTGGCACTGTGGGCAGTCCTAGTTCATCCACCTGCACCAATTGAAAAATAAAAAAATCATGAGAACTTGCATACCAATCATTATTTCAGGAGTACTCAAAAGGTATGTGTTCCCAATGCTCAGTGCAATATTGTTTTTCTTCATTCCTCTTCTAATGAACTGCTCTAAGTGTAGTTGGTGGCTCATCTACAACCTGACCATATATCTATTTTCTTCTAAACACGGAATAAAAGGTTCCTCTTTGGTCGCTCATACTTTTATGTTCTGCTTTTATGCGCTCATCAGTATTTTTTTTCCCTGCTGGCTAGACTATGCTAAAACGGGAGACGTTGCTAATCATCTCCAATTTTCAGCTTAAAAGGAAATCAAGTTAAGATAATAAAATGATCATGGAAAGGTGATACAAAAGGTAAGAACCTTCACACAGTTACCTGTTGCTGGTTTGGTTGAGGCGCATGTCCTGTTGGTGCAGCAGGCAAGTTTAGTTCAGTTTCTTGATCTGGTTCCTTGTCTGGCTGAAGGTAAGATGGGACTGACTCAGATTCAAAGTCCATGTCAGCTTCCAAAGCATCAAGTTCTGCATTTATCAAGAGATGGAATGAGGACAGTGAACAGAGAAAGTGATTCAATTAAAAAATGGTTATCAAGGAACAACCAAACTGGAAATATGAGGCGTACCCCCCATAAGTTCCTCCTCATCGATGTCATCAGGAACATTGTAGCTTCTACCAAGAGTTTCTTGTATCTCATTGCTCACGTCCATAAGATCCATCATCTCATCTTGCATGCTCTACAGTATGGATCACCCATATTCAGATGCAATGGGGGAAGCAAACCTACAAGGAAAATAAAGCAATCTTGTGTGTTACTTACATCGATATCTTCAAGTTTGACAGTTTTCATCATTCCTTTTAGCTCTTTGTTGGCAGCCTTCATAGCAGTCATCTGTTCAGTAAAAGCAAATCAATGGAAGTTTAGAAATCAGAATGGGTGCAGCAAACGCAAAGCATTTGAGCTTGTTAGGGAACTCTGGAAGAACCATACAGTTTGCTGAGCATCTTTGAGTCCCTCGGCTGCGAAAGAAACTTGGTCAAGGTTATATGTTTGGTTGTACAGCATGTCACGCTGTCCTTCATACCTGTAACGGGAGAATTTGGAGGATGAAGATAATAGTGTTTCATGGAGTAGTTTGGAGTGATAAAAAAGATTAATATGGGGAAATTAATGAATTAGAGTCATGCTAATGGGCAAGAAGCTGTATTATTAATCAATAGGCTGTTGGTACAATCAATGTTTCTTTTATGAAAAAGATTTGTGTGATAAGATTGTATCTGTAAACACTGGAAAGATATAATCGGTCGTGCATGTATTGATTACAGAAGCTATATAACATATGATAAGAGGTAAAGGATGCAGTGCGGGGCAATTAAACATAGAGATTCGGTCATGAATCCTCAGTGGCTAACGATTGAGCATTGTCCCTCCCAGGTCTAAAGAGTTGAACTGGAAACAATAATAATCTATCTACAGAGTCTAGTTGATGGCAAGAAAGAGAGATTGGTCTCGATCTGACTTACATCCTCCGCTGCTTGAGGACCCTCATGGCCCTGGCCTTGACGGCCTCCTGAGCTGGGCCGGGGCGCGTCTTCTTGATCTGTTCCTTGTAGCGGGCGAGCTCGGCATCGAGCTTCTTGATCTTCTCGTCGACGGTGTCGCCACGCTTGTTGATCTGCGCGCGAGCCGCCAATCAAGGGATTTGTCAGGAGGAAAATCTCGTACTATTTGCTGCTGTAGTAGGTAAGAATAAGAGGAAAGAAAGGATTTTTTTTCTCGTGAGAAGGAAAGAGAGAGAGGCGTACTCTGTCGGTGGCGTCCAGGATGGTGGGCGGCGGATCCTTGTTCTTCTTGGCGCCGAAGATCTTCTTCATCGGGAACCGAGTTGCGCCGAATCAATCAATCAATCCAACCCGGTGGAATTGAATTGAGGATCGGTGCGGCAGAGAGGGAGAAGAAGGGTTTGGTCAATCGATCCTCTCGGAAAAGAATTGGGATTTCCGCCCTGGTCGAGGGCTCGAGGCGTGGACAGAGAAGAAGATGAGCAGGAAGAAGAAACCGATAGATTTTCCGGGAAAGAACGCTGCCGCCGAAGAAGCTTCGCCGCTACCTGCTAACCGAAACCGTGTTTGTTTTGTGTTGGGCCTGGGCTTGGTCAGATTTTGCTTGCGGGCCAGTATGGTTGACTCGTGATTTTTTTTTTTCTTGCACGAGATTTTTTTTATTTTGGTCAAAGGAGGCTCCTGTAAGAAAGAAGCAACATCATCAGAAACATTAATTGGAAGTGGGAGCTTCATCATCAGGCACCTCTCACCAATAATGTACTAAATAATTTAGCGGGAATCTCAAGAAGCATTAAGCTGCTGCCATCTTAATTAAAAAAAAGAAAACAAGTGTCCGGTAAAAGTTCAGTATCCTTGTTGCAAGCCAAGAGTACAAACATTTTTTTTTGTCACCGGTAATCAATCTCCTTGGACAGCGACAACAATTCGTCGTGTTTATGAGAACAAGAGGAGTCTAGTTCTCTGAAAAGCATTTAGAAGTCTAACAGAATCCTCTTATTCCCTGTTTTGTTGTTTTTGTTTCAATCCAACAAAAACTGTTGTAAGTAGCCGTTTTCAGCAGAGGCGAATTTGACATTACAATTTTGTAGGTTTTAAAATATATTATTGATATATCAAATAACATGGCATATATGAAATTAATGGCAGTTGCCTCGTGCTTCACGGCGTAGGAGAGACGATGAACAGAACATCCACATTTTTTGTTATTTAATCACTCTTCGTTGATTCATTCTCTCCTTGCTGGTTCTTGTCTCCTCTGATGATGACGATCAGAGCGGCAGCCGCATGCTGAGAATCTGCTCTTTCTCTCTCATCCATCGTTTCATTATTGTTCCCCACCTAACTCAAGTCCCTCTCTCTCACTCTCTCTCCCCCTCGAACCTCCGGCCGGCGAGCCACCTCACCGCCGGTAACCGGGAAGGGAAGAAAAGAGAGAGGTACGCACTCTTTTCTACTCCCTATTATAGTGTTCGCCTTGCTCGGTGGGAATGGAAAGGAAGGACACCTGGCATCTCGCCCCCTCCAGGAGTGGGTTTGCCATTGCTGCCTTGCCGCCGTGAGGTGCGCAAGCAAGCAACTGCCTCTGTGATTTCCATTGCCGCCGTGGCTGAGACTTGCTTGCAGTGCGGGGAAGAAGAAGAAGAAGAAGTGATTTGGTTTTGTGTCCGGGGTTTCGCCTTGGAATCGCGTAGGAGCTTGCAGCCTGCCTTACGGCACCCGACGAAGCAACCTTTTCTTTTTCCCCCTTCCTTTCGCGGTTCATCCACTCCTCAGCCTCACCGTCCTCGAAGCACATGCAGTATACAGAGAAGGCAGCTGCTCATAGGTCATCACGCCATTAATCCCCTTCTTCTCATCACTGTCTCTGGCTGGCAACACAGATCGACACCTCCTTCTGTTTCTCTTGGTTAGTTGGTCTCCCTCTCTAAGCTCTGCAACCCCCTCCCTGCTTTTGGTTTGGCTGCTCCACCAATGGATTTTGCAATGCTGCTCTATTCCACAGCTGCATCTGCTTACAATTCCACCTTTCTTTGTTTTTATTTCCCCTTCAGCAATACGCCTGCAAGAGCAGGAAAAAATTGTTTTTTTTTAAACAAAAGGAAGCAACTTTTTGGCACCATATCTTTTTCAGTCTTTTTTGTCCATTTCCACATTGTTGTCAGTGTTCTGCATGCATAAGTAACATGTTAGCACTAATAACTATTTCTTTCAGGTTTCAGGCTCTTGTTTTTGCTGCAATAAAATAATTTTGGAGCTCCCTTTTTTTCCTCAATATGGCATGCTAGGAACTACCACATCCACTTTTGCGCTTTTGAATCAGGTCTCTCTGATTCGATGCAAAAAAATTTGATTGTGAAATCCTTCAAATGATTGTTCTGTAACCTTTGCGTTTGTTCTCGAATTCAATCTGCACCTGTAGTTTTCTTCATTTCTAATATGCAATTGCAATGCAGTGTGTGTGCCTTGGGGAGTATTTGTTCGTATGCGATAGATATTTTCTTCTTCCTTTAAATCTTATACCCTTTCATCGGTCTTCATTAAGCAGGCAGTTTATGAGAGGGGTGACCTTGATAACCTCCAGTGATTGAAGTGAGAACCTATAATTAAAGGGCAAAAGTAATAAGAAGGTGATAGCTTCTGGCATCATAGACAGGCGACCATTTGGTCCACTGTCAGAGTCATCATCTTCATACTTCTCTGAGGATCTCCTCCCTGCAGAGGTTAACAACGAGTCTTCGTTTTCCTTTCCTTTATTATGCTAAGTCGGTTGCAGTGTCTGATTTCCTTTCCTTGCTTTATGAAGAGGCAAGTAGGATTTTGGAAATCAGAGTCAACCGTCGACCAGAAAGGTGTGGATCATACTTCATTTTAAAATTCGATATTATTATTCCATGATTCTTGCTTCTTGCATGATGGATACAATCAGTTAGGCCTTCTATTTCAAATTTCTGATACATCCTTACAGAACGTATGGTTTTTATTTTTTAATATTATACTCCATGGCAGAAGGTAGTGGAATATTATTGCATCTTCAATAAAATCCCCTGAAAAATAATATAACCATAGCTTGTCTTAGCCAGCTGTTACTTAGATAACAACTCATATGCTCGTTTGTTTTAAGAGAACACCCAGTTAATTTTAATCGACTCGCCGAAACCAGAAATCTGTGTTGTGGCATCAATTTACTTCTGACTATTTCTTGCCAATCCTAACTATAATCCACAAGGTTCCCTTGATCACTCTCTGATTTTCAGTAAGCGTTTTGGACGTTTGGTACACTGAGTTATCATGGGTGCAATTGGGCAGGGAATGAGCAACTGATAGGCTGGCATGTTTATAGATTTTCTGCTGAAGACAGTTAGGTAGGAATCAGTTGGAAGGTTAAGTAATCATAGTTAGCAATTAAATACTCCGTATCAGATGTATCATCCTACTCATATGTTGCTGTTTGGAACATAATATATTGAACTGCCATTCAGGAACTGAGTGCACTCGTTGATGCTTATAAATGTCAGGAAGCAAGTCAGTTTTTGCTTGTCCACTTGAAATGATCCATCCCATGATAGTAAATCTTGCAGGTGGTCCAGAGCATCCAGGAGGTTGGGCCTTCAAGGGCCGGTTGGACATGTTTAACGTCAATAATCTGGTGGCACCAGAAGAAAATGCTTCAAAATCACCATCGATATATTGGGGTGATGTCCTCAATGGCTCCAGATCCAGGCTCGGCATGTCAGTAACTTTCATGGAACCAACTGGTGCTAATCAACACGTGCACGATTATCAAAATGACCCATGACCCAGCTCCTTGTCTGAAGTGTTTGGCAGCAAATGTAAGTTGCCTCTTCTGTTTTCAAGAATCTAAGACGTGTGTTATTCAATTTAATCAGTTCCATGATTTATGGTGCTGATTTTGGTTGTTCTATCCTTCGTTGTGCAGTAAGATTGATAGAAAGTGGAGCTTCTGGCCAGTCTGTTGATGCAAATAGCTCTGGTTGCGGTGCAGATGAACCTCTAGGGTCCATGAGAGAATTTGAAGCTCAATCTATCGGAGACCTCCTTCCCAATGATGATGATTTAATATCGAGAATTATGGATGGCTTCGAACACACAAGTTTGGCTAACCATGATGACACTGATGAAGATATATTCTGCACAGGAGGAGGTATGGAGCTAGAGGATGATTCCAGAAATGGTGACAAATATCAGGAAGTATCCTTCAAAAGCGAACTTTCTGGGAAGCACTCTACCAATAAACACCCTTCCAGATATCTTATAGTGAGAAATATTAATACTAGCATTGAGGATTCTGAGCTACAGCTTCTATTTCAGGTTATTACCCCTTTTTTCCGCTTATATAGTAGTGTCCTTTGGGACCCTCATATGTGATATATCTTTCTTGGACCTCCAGCAATATGGTGAGATTCATACACTGCACACATCCTGCAAGAACCATGGATTTGTTACAGTGTCTTACTATGACATTCGAGCAGCCCAGAACGCGATGAGAGCACTTCATAACAAACCTCTGGGGCATATGAACCTTGATGTGCAGTTTTCCATTCCAGGGGTAAACACATTACTAGACTTCTTTGAAATGGGAATGTTTCTTAACCCAAATATTATTCAGTCCGTGAAACCAGTTTCTCAGTATGTTACAGTTTTGTGGCTTAATAAGAAAACAGCATACTTTTTATGGCATTTTGGTGCTTAAACTATGTGCTCTTTTTAAGCATAGGCTTAATAGAATATCTGATGTAGCCTCTTGCTAAATGTTCGGTTTCTGAAGGTTTTCTTTCACTTCACTTATGGGTAGACTTATGCTGCTCAATACTCATCTATACAAATGCACTGATGCTGTCACTGTGTGAAGACCCTAACAATGGAGTACTAGCTATATTTATCAACGACTACTCCATATCCGATGATGCTCTTCTCCAAATACTTAGTGTTTATGGTGATGTCAAGGAGGTACTCCCACCATCCCGATTTATTTGTCATTTTGGGTCTGGACGCGGGAATTAAGGAGAGGTGTAAAAGTTGGGGTGTGCAGAAACAAGGAGAGAGATAGAGATGGACTAGTATTGGGAAGAGAGAGGCGTATTGGGAACTGAGGATGGCAAGTAATTTGAGAAAACTGGAGGGTAGAATGACAAGTAATATGGGACGGCGGGAGTAATAATTTTTTTTTCTAAATAATTCCGTATGATATGTGACCTCCAAACTATTCTGACTTTTTTTTCTTCTTTTTTTTTTACTGTTGGTGTAGATCCAGAAGGCTTCTACACACTGCAATAAGAAACTTGTGGAATTCTTCGATGTCAGAGCTGCAGAAGCAGCACTGAATGACCTTACTAAGGGTGACGAATCATTCCCAAAAATCAAGGTGGAGCATAGCTTTAATGAAGGAGTAAGATCCTGGTAATTAGCTATGCCGGCTTTCACCATTTATGTATTATTATATTGTACTGGAAATGTATATTGTTGCTTCTCATCATCATGGTTAGTAAGGTCATTTGCTGCCTATGTAACACCGTCATTGTTATCCGTTTACTCTTCCTTGCATCCATGGTAACTGGAGGTCAACTCCACATAAATCATTCCCTTTTAAATGGGAGATTGGTTCTTTGACTACACTCCTTTTAGAACTTGCACAAGTCCAAAATAAATTGTTAGGCAACTAGTATGTACAATTTCCAAGTGAACTCGAAATTCCCATTCTCATTTTTGGTGTACTTAACAGCTTCACAGAGCAATCTTCTGGAGAATGGAACCAGGATGGTGCAACTCACCATTTTAAAAACTCTTCACCTGGGACAATTGGTATAACATATAAGTTGTTGTAGGCATTTTTATTATTATTATCCAATTCTTTAATATTTATATATTTTGAGCATGTACTTTCTCTTCAAATGTCAAACAGGAGGGGCAGGCCCTAAAAGTTGGGATAAGAACACTGTTCATGATTTATATTCTCCAGGACTGCAATTCAATAAATCATTCCATGGCACTCAGACTCTATCGTTACCTGTCAGAACTGAATCACATCAACGAAATAATCAAGCTTCCCTTGGTGAACCTAGGGGGTAGCTTGGTCATGCAAACATGGGACGTCGAGTGCAAACCTTCCATCCACACTCGCTGCCAGAGTGTAGTGACGGTATTTACAATGTCTCTAAGTCCATGGCTTTAAGTGCCAGGAATGCTAGTGTAACACTTCGCATTTTGAATAAAGCAGCAAGTTGTTAATTCGGATTTCCAAAAACCGAGCTCAAAAGAAAATCAAAATGAGTTTTTAGTTTAAATCTCAAATTAAATTCAAACTTCAAAAATGCAAGTTTCAAATTTTCAAAGAAATGTTGCGAATAAAATCTCAACTGCAAGGTTTTGTAAAGACCGGAATTTTAGAAAATTTTGTAATACTTTATATAAAAGTTTAAAGGGGGCCAAATAAACATTTGTTTCAATTGTTTAAATATCTTCCTGAATTTATAACAAATTTTTGAATTGGAATTTGAACATGGCCCAAAAATGAAAAAAATTGTTCCTTATAAAATGTTTGATTTCCCTGCAAATTTTCAGAAACATTTGAGCTCAGAAAAATTCAATTTTCGAATTTTGGAAACCAAGCAATGAATATAGAAGCGGAGCGGAGGAATTGGAAAATCAATCAGACCCGCATGACAGTGAGACCACGCCCTGATCGTTATCCAGCTGCTGGTTACTTCGCCTGGAAGACACCACAGCAGGGCTGCCCAGCTTGCATGAAAGCCACGCAGCTAGATGGCTGCCTGCCTGTTTGACCAGAGCACCGCCTTCACGTGAGGATAAAAACCATCTTACTGCCCCGGTTGACTTAGCTCTTTCATCCTCTCGGCCACTCTCTCTCGCTCACACAGCCAGCCTACAGGGAAGAGTCTTCCAATCCTGCGGCGCTTATTCTTAAGGAAGTTGTTTCAGTTTGAAAGATCCTCAGGAAGCGGATTTGCAGAGCCACTGCTGCCTCAACCATTTTATCAGGTCGCGGGTGAGCCCTCCTCTGTTTACGCAGGGTGCTGATTTTCACTCCCACTGGAGCACCTCGTGAACTTATCATTTG
Organism: Zoysia matrella; assembly: GCA_001602295.1. NCBI lineage: Eukaryota > Viridiplantae > Streptophyta > Magnoliopsida > Poales > Poaceae > Zoysia > Zoysia matrella. The sequence continues at coordinate 2,800 of BCLG01005085.1, read as the reverse complement.
GTCGAATTCCTCATCGTGGTGCAGGAAATCGGATGCTCACCCTCGCCGTTCATCAAATTGGGTCCCCTCGCCGACGTCAACCCTTTTCCGATCATTTTCAGGACCAGCAACAGACGTGCCGGTCATTCTCAAGCCTTAGGGAACCTATAGAGCAAGTTGCGAAGAGTTTCGTCAACTGAGCCGAAGTCTGAGCCTCGCCGAACCTCATTTTACTGTGGCCGCTCTCCATCAGCACTGTTCCGGTGAGTCTCTCACCGTGGCGACCACCCCAGGCACATAACCAGAGCACGCCGATTATTTTTGGTGCAAGTTTCGGCGAGCCTTGCTCGCTTGAACGCCATTCCGACGAGGTCGGCGCCGCGCGCCGGCCACCGGCGCCATTGCCGGCAGGCTGGAGCTCCACCCAGATCTCGTGTGGCTACACGGGATCTTTTGTGGCAACCGTGTGACCCACGGTGTGGCCACATTTCCAGAGGCTGAAATAATATTTGCGAAAATATTTATTTAATTGTCTAAAATTGTAAAAATCGTAGTAAATTCATTTTACCTCGAAAAACTATGAAATAAATTTTGTTAGAATCCTCTCAACTAGAACTACATTCTGGAGCTGACTAATTTCTATTTTATGCATTAAAATAATTTAATTTAATCAAAACATTCAATAAACAAGAAAAATGCATTGCTATTCTTTATCAGTATATAAAAATATTATAAAATTTACCTTCTGTTTGTTTATTTAACATTTACTGGTTTGACAAAATATTATAATTTATTTCAGTAAAAATAATTTTTATAAATAATTTATTCTTTGTATTTAAATCATTATAAATCTATTTATTTTCAATAAATTCTGTAAAATTTTGGAAAATTTCAAAATAATTTCCTTTATATTATGAAAGCTTTAAAATTAGTTTTATGTCTTCAAGAACCATATTAAAAAAAGTCTATAATCATATTCAATTACTTGCTTTCCAAATATATGTATTGTTACTAAAAGAGTTTTAATTATAAAAATATAAAAGAACATCACTCTCATTGTATGCATGTCCTTTCATATAGGATCTAGGGAAAATAAAGAGGAAATCGGGGAATATCATAAGGAGATTCAGGAAACCCCGATCGACGCCGAATTCGTAGCTGAGGAATCTAACGTTGATCAAAGCCCAGGCAAGCCCCGGTGCATTATTTTGTTTTAAAAACATTTACTTTTATCACCTTAGATGGTTAGTTTGTAATGTGCACTAAGTGATAGGAGTTGATTGAAACCGTAGTTGCATTATAGAATCTTACCTTGAGATTAGTATTTTGGTACAGGTAACTCGATGTAGAGCTAAGCTAATAGTTCTTTTAACGGTAGAAGTCGAGTGAATAAGTCTTCACTCGCGAGCTATAGGATTGGTACGGGATGGATTATCTTATCATATGAAATAAATTGGAGACCGGGCAGAGAAATAGGTGATAACATGGCGTGTGTCCATTGCGGAGGCATGGCCAATGTGTTGTAGCTCTGTCTGTGTCGATTAAAGACCGTTCGTTGTCGGCCCTATTGAGCAAGTTTGAACAGTACTGATTACATACTGGCTCTATGGGCCCCAGAAAACTGATGTAGCCAATGTGCGTAGTGACTGGACGTAACCGAACCTCTCTTCTGGAGATGATAAAAGAGAGAGCTTTGGGGCTAACCATGGATAGACCCGATGTGGTTATCGCATGGAGGACTACTGCTCGAGAGAGGTGAGCATCGGACCGGCACTATGTATCATTGACGCGAAAAGTTGTCATGTACGGTTTCTGAGAAACGTGTACATGTCGTGTAATCAGGTTTCTCCAGCTGGATGTAAATCGATTCGAATCGCTGTCCCTCACAGTAACGAGTACCATTTGTCTCTTTGAGTCACATCGTAGTAAGGAGCTAATCAATATGGAATATAATTATGTTTGATCTCTCAGAAACTTTTTGGCATTTCCATATGATATAGTCTTAGTGCAAATTAAATTTATCTTTTCATAACTTAATATATCGCTAAAATATGAAAGTAAGGATTCACTCATAGTGCATTCGTTGCAAATAGCCAACCCTGATAAGTCAGCCTTCTTATTTTTAGGAGTCGGCTGTAGATAGCCATTTTGTCGGATAAGTCTTGCTGAGCGTTAGTTGCTCAGGGCTTTGTGGTTGTTGTTTTCTTTTGCAGGTCCTTTCTCTTTTCCTTCTCAATTCCAGTCAGAAGGAGCAACCCCTGAGGGTGGCTTTGTTTACTGGGAGCCTTGCTCGCCGCCTTGAGTGTGTTGTCGCTAGTAGGTACATCGTATGGGCTCGATGTATCCATTTTGCTTAGTATCCAGGATGCCTTTATGTAATAGGTTTGTAGCTTCCGCACTTTGAAAAACTTGTGATTTGTAAACTTAAATAACCAGTTTGTAATATATTTTATCGTGCTTGAGCTGTACTGTGGTCCTCGCTTCGTCGAGTGACATCCGATATGATCTTGAGGTCGATGGTCTGTATCTCTCGAGGTACGGGCTGTCACAGCTAGCTTCAGAATAATGGAAAATGGGCGTCATGGTAATCATAACAGCAGCTCTGGTCTTCATAGTCATTCCTCTGATCAAAATGAAGGTAAAATTTCGATTGAACTGATTGTCTGTGTTCTTTTGTTTACTTTACCTGTTTATAGTGATTGCAATATGATAATTGTATAGTTCGATTATGTTACACATCTGTACAGTTGCAAGACTGGTACCTGGACAGAAATTTGTGTATGTTTTAGCGAATAATATAATTCTTGAGAATTTTTTATCA
>BCLG01005084.1:14895-29813 GCA_001602295.1 Zoysia matrella | reverse complement strand
TAGGGGGTTATTTGGACTTTAGCTATACTTGAGGGGAGGAAATTGGACTTTATCGTATAACAAATGTCTTGCAACATTTCAAATCCCAGATTTGAATTCTATAATAAATTCATGACTTTTATTGTTCTATTTTGTACTTAGGTGTCAGCAAAGTTTGCTTGGCAAATAAAATTTGCAAATTTGTCAGATCCAATATAACCGTATATAACTCATTCCTTCTCTTGTTAGTTGCAACATGAAAAATGGTCGGAGTGCACATGGGTATTGTCATTACTCTGGTCTGTTTAATGGTATGATACTGGGGAAAAGGGTGACTAAGATGTGCTATCACTTATTTACTTTCTAGGATAATGATCTTTTATACTCCTTAGCTGATCTTAAATGTATCAGGACACAATCAGAAATCTTTTATTGTTGGCGCCTTGGGCTTGGCCATATTATACTGTTGTTGCTGAGCCTAGAATCCCTAGATACCTATGAGAATATCAAAGGTAGGGTTTATCATAACAAACTTACTACGATCCTTCATTATTGACATATAAGCATGTCAGTAATTTGACAAGTTCCTATATATGTTTGTCATTTGGGGGCACGAATACACACACCAGGCCCGCACCAGAGATGCGTCCAGAGCGCCTGATGCAGAGAACATGACTGGGTCGTTAGCACAGCTAATCTGGTCCTTTATTTTAGTAGTTTCCTTCTATGGTTGTTAAAGGAAAGAACCTAATTATCACCTGTAATTGTGGTGATCAGATTCAGGCAATCTCCCTTTTTCTCAATCTCACCTCCTTCACAATTAGGCGTCCAGGGGAGAAACCCTGCGCCGTGACAGACCCAGGTTATGAGCTTTGTAGTTGGGTTCCTGCTATCCTGAGCCCCGACACCCTTGACAATATTTCTAAGGTCTTTCTTTTAGCATACATTCATAGAGCTTGGTGCTTAATCTCTTGTCCAAAGACATATATTTCAATCATGTACCTGTAATAGAGAGTTGGTTTTGTTCTTTTTCTTGTGTTTGTACATATTCAGTATCATGTCCTAAATTCTACTTCATCAGTCATAATTTTATCCAGCAGCTGAACTCTGAACTTATTGCAAATATACATTCATCTACAATGTCCCTAGTAAGTATATGTACTCTTTATGTTAATATATAACTATGTACCTTAGTAAATATAAGTAATAGTAGTCCAAAAGCATAAGAAAACGATCCAATTTCTCTGAGAATGAACTTTGCAACAACTTATTTGAATGCCTTCCCTAAGCACTCCTGTAGCTATTATCTAAAACACTTGTGATTTCTTTTTTTTTTTTAGTAAAATACTTGTGATTTCTGATTGCACAAAGGCTTCTTTATTGTACCGAAGTAATAGCAACGTGCACAAAATATATAAGGGCAAGTGGCTTCCTACTAATTTCATGCAATGGATGTACAGCATATGTAGAGCCAGAGGCGTGTCCTGTCTTTGCTCTCGGATGTCTCCTTGTGATGTAGAGAGAAATATTCCCAGCTGAGATGGGGTTGTACAATTGACTAAGGAGCATGTGTGCTGTAGTACTATGAACAATTGAACATCATCATATCTTTGTCATTTTGTCCTGCAGCATAGAACTACTCATCCAGATTATTTTTATTACTGCAGGTATAGAGCTGTAACAAGTGCATACTACAGAGGTGCACTGGGAGCTCTACTTGTCTATGACATCACGAAACGCCAAAGCTTTGACCACATACCTCGCTGGCTGGAGGAGCTCCGTGGTCATGCTGACAAGAACATTGTCATCATGCTTGTTGGCAACAAGAGTGATCTTGAAGAGGAGCGTGCAGTGAGTACCGAGGATGCAAAGGAGTTTGCTGAGAAGGAAAACCTCTTCTTCCTGGAGACCTCTGCCCTGCAGGCCACCAATGTTGAGAATGCCTTCCAGACCGTCCTTACGGAGATCTTCAAGATCCACAGCAAGAAGAACATGGCAGCTGACCCAAAGGCTAATGCTGCAGCTCCATCGCTGGCTGGGAAGAAGGTCGTTGTCCCAGGTCCGGCACAAGAAATCCCCAAGAGCAAGTGCTGCAGTTCCATGTGATATCTACCCCCATCTCCTTGATTTAGTGCGTGTCAAAAATATTATGGCGATCGTTCTGGATGTATATCCCAACTGAAATAGGCATAGAGTTGGATTATTGGTTATTTTGATGTGCAGACTAAAGGGAATTGTTATGCACCATAGTTTAGATTTGTCACTAAGGTCATGGTGACACGAGGATAGGGATCGAGCGTGTTTGCATAGATTTGTGGGATTAATTAAAAATAGCAGTGTAATTCGATTGTTTTATGAGGCTCCGTGGAATCTGCACTGCTGTTATAAAAATTGTTATCGATCTGCTGCACATCTTCTCTGCTTATTGTGTATGATAATAATGCAATATATTGTTTGATGCATTGCACACAGAATCTGTGAGGCCCATGGTGGCACATTCCATGACCAATAGTGGTGAGGTAAACGTAGTAAAATATGTAGTTCAAAGAAACTCCGGATAAAAGCATAAGCGTGTTGGGCAAGACTTGTATTTAGACCTGGCAGGTTACAAAATGTTGCAAGACGCACATAACAAAACTGGTGGAGTTGGAATGCTTATACCAAAAGGCCTGGGACAGATCTCTATTGTCAGGAAGGTTGTATCACAATATAGATAAATGTAGCGTGATCGATCAATTCTCTCTTTTTTCAGTCCTTCAAACCTTGTAATAGAGTTAACCAGATTAGTTACCTTAGTTTGCCTTATTTTTTTTTGTCCACAGTGAAGCTCTTGCAGTCTTGCCCATGTTATTTACTGTTTTTTTAGAAAGCCAAACAAATCTTGCAAACTACTTACATGCTATCCCTATGAATAGTGGCCCAGCTCGTGTTTCTGGTGTAAGTAGTCTGAAAGATTTGTTTGTTGGTATAGCATTTTTCATATGGTGCTTGGGTAAAATAAAATATGATAGAACACTGCCGTCCTATTTTGTATAGTTTTACAACATCTTTTACTCGCCATCACACAGACGCCCACGCTTTGTCTACTTTCGCATCACTCTAATTTATGGGATAAAGTAAACTGATCCGTAGATAAATACACATAAAGTAAAAAATAAACAAATGCACCAACAATAATTCATTCGTCTTTCTGTAATATATATTCACTTTCCTTCTGGTCCCGGTCATTCCTACGCGACTTTTCCCCGTTGTGGCATATTTGTTTGTTCCTTGATTCCCTGTTTGTGTGGTTGAAGGGAAACACGGAACATGCCACGCACCTACTACTCGCTACCCAGCCTCACTCTTAGCTGCCTCCTCACATGCTACGAATCTTCCAAAGCTTAATCATGATCGATTAACAAAACGCATAGGCTGTTTTTGTTAACACATCTTGATCTTTGTGAGATTGTGTTCACTTAATCAGCGCCATAGACAAAAGAAGGGGGTTGTTAGCATGTACTAACACTTTGTTAGAATCTATGGAAAAAGCTAGGCGTCCGACTGGCCAGCTCCATCTAGTACTAGTAGGTCTATGGATGTGCAAAAACTTTGCCATCAAACTTCTAGGGTGCTCAGACTCAAATTCATAGTGTTATTTTATACTCCCTCATTCTACACTAAGCGGCAATTAGAATTTTGAAATGGAGTACCATGTTTCTTTTGAAACGGGATATTACATCTTTTTTACTCAAAATTCCTTCAGGTGCCGTTTGACAATCTGGAAATGTAGATTGAGATTGGGATAAGAAAAGAGAAGAAAAGATCTATACCATTTATTCATCCATCTCATTGAATTTCAATTCTTCATCTATTTTTCAATTCCAAACCCACCTCTCATTTCCCATTCTCCAAACAGCACCTCAGCAAAATTTGGACATCGGGCTTACATTTCGATTGGGATCTGTGGAAGTATGCATGACTCCTTAGAAGGTAGATATTCGTGGGAGAACCATCGCTGCTGACGGTTTGTAGAATCGTAGACCATGCCCTCGTGCAGCCGCGTCCCAATGATTTACGGGTAGAGCATGATCAGATAGATACATGAGGCCAGTAGCTTCGACGAAAGCTGTGGTACGGCTGCCTTCATCAAAGGAGGGCCAAGATCAGTTGATCTCCGGCTCCAATGATTGCCAGGGTCAACAAGTGTCTGCCGCCGTACAGTGCAGGCCCAATTGCCGCCGTCGTCCGCCGCGTCTGCTACCATTCAAAACGGCGGTGACGACCATGACTAGGTCAGGCAGTGATCGAGTGGACCAGATCTGGCCTAGCTGTGTTCATGCCTATCTGTTCTAGGAGTAATTAACAACATGCACTTTGACAATTCCCTCAGACCCTTTATTTCCATCGCATTATTGCATAACTGTTATTGTCACTGCAAGGACGTCGATTAATGAGCGCCGCGGGCCAATGGACTGAGTCAATTCAGCTGCCCAGATGCCGTGGTATCCCTTTGATTTTGGCTATGACGTTTCCTTGGCTGTGGCATTTTTCGGCGGCGGCTGCACCCTGCAGCTGTTCGGTTGCCGCATACTCCTACACAGGACTCTCTCTGTGACAGGAGAACCAGCGTGGAAAGAAAGACAGACGGCAGCTGCAGTAAACTGTTGATTAACACTGCTACGCTGCAGCTAGGGGTGCAAGCGGCGCTCCTGCTTCGACCCCTCACCTTTCAGCTTCGATGGTAACCACCTGAATGCTTACCTATTTACTTGGAGGATCAATTGTTCTAAAACTTCTATGCAGACAAGTCTAGCACTTAAAACCATTATGAAATTCTCAGAGCCCAAGGATTTTGATGTTTTGAGTTTATCATTGGCATTGCTCTGCCATTTGAAGAACACCATGCAGTCTGTAGAAATACATTGTGTGCAAGTTATGTATCAAGGTTTCTTTTCATTTCTATTTACAATGCCATAGAAGAATTTGCCAGTACTCTGTCTCTTAATACAGGTCTGTATCTGTATGAGATGATAGTTTTTTAACCTTGAAGAAGCAAAATTGGCTTACTGAAAAGCAAAGGTAGTATAGATGTACTTACAGGGGTGTGACCTGTGAGATTAGTCTGTGCTTGGACTGTTTTTTCTAAGTTTAGCTAAAAGTTTCATTATCACTGCAGACAATCTCTCATATTTGTTCTTTGATAGGAGTAAGTTGACCCTATAAGAATTATTGTCAATTGGTGAGACATTTATAATAAGAATTAACTATAACTATTTTAGGATGCTTCTTTTTGAATGCTTCTGTTGACACCCAAAATTTGCATCTTGAGAAGACCGAAAGTTCTGCTTTTTCGAACCGGATGCACCAGTTTGATATACAAATACGTCCGATAATAATTGTTTTGCAAAAATTATTTAAGAACATGGAAGATATTTTCGAAGAATTTGGCTAAATTTCACTTTAAAAAAAAGGAAAGAAGTGCTTAAAAAAATATGAATATGAAGCCAAATCCATGATTTGAAGACTCCATGACGTAGCACTCGTCGAGACGATCGAAACGGGTATATGGATTGCCTAATTTGGAGACCGAACGAAGAAATTACGAACTTAATAGAAAACGTCCAAGTCATCACCAGAGTCTTCGATAAAGTGACAGAGTGTCCGGTAAGCTCTCTCTGGACGCAGGATTTTGCTCACCGAAGTTTTCGGCAATGTGCCAGAGTGTCCAGTACTCGAAGCCTGTTTTTGATAGTTTTTACACTAAATTGGAGCTAATTTGTTTTCTAATCAAGGAGATCCGTGGCTCCACGGGGTAAGACTACTCACCTCTATATAAAGAGACCTAAGGATTAAGAAGGTAACCCAATCGATTCTACCAATTGTCCTTTTAATTTTTAACTCTCTAAACTCTAATCCTCTTTCAAACCCTTTATGCTGTTCATCCACCGGTCTCCATGGCCAGATGACGACTTAGGGCTTGCCGGTAGACCTAGGGCATGTTTGGCGACGCTCACACCCAGACGGGGTCCCTTTCGGGCAGGAGATTTGACGCCCTTTGCCAGTTTACTTGTAAACTAGTCGTTCTTCGTCACAAAAGCGCGTTGTCTACCACTTTGCAGGTTGGCCTGTAAACCTAGCCACCTTTCACAACGAAATCGTGATACCTACCTCTTCTTGAACCGATCGAAGGCAACCTCATCGATCTGGTCTGTTGTGACCAGCACGACCTAGTGCTCTCGGTACATTGACCCGATCCGAGCGTCAACACATTTTTTTACGACTCCACTGGGGACGATTATTCGGTTTTCATCGTAGTAACCGAATTTTTTAACCTAGCCTTTTCTCTAATTGATCCATCTTTGTGATTCGTCATCACCATCGCGTCTGGCCTCTTTGGCCGATTGCATCTATTTGTGGTTGTTCTTATTCTTGTTGCAGGTTTTAATCGTGAGAGCCAAAAATAAAAAAGAAGGAATCAAGACTACTTTGTTATTGCGGTTTGATCAAGTCGAATAGAGGCAAAAACATGACAAGTTATCCATAATGCTACAATCAATCTGAAGTAAAATTTGCAAATGAGATGTCAATGCTTAATAGTTTTGTAAATGCTACATATTCCTATATTGATATCGCTAGACATAATGATAGGCATGGTGCATCATTTAGCCATTATTCAAGTATAGATCCTAGTCATGCATCACTCTTGTTTCATAACGCATTTGCTCTAAGTTTTAGTGATACTAGCAACACTTAATATGCACATAGTTATACATCGGCAATGGAGCTGTCTCATATACCGATGGACATTCATCAAAGTTATGCAACTTGATGAGTTCGGCCAACTTTTATGAAACACCACATACTAATAGTTCTATGAATGTCCAATATGGTGTTTCTTCATTCAATGCATCGGCAACAATTGCACCATCTATGATTGTTTCATATAATGTGCCAATATATGACACTTATGGCCATGCTAGTTCATATCTTTCATCTAATTGTTCTCATGTGCCATATGATGCCTCGCATATTACTAGAGTGGAGGTTACACCTACAAATTCAGCATTGTACTCAAATCTTAATGGTCATAATTCGGCTCCTCATGCTACTGAAAATTGTAGCCGAACTAATGAAAATTTAGCGAACATCCACATACCTCCACGTGCTACGCTTGCATATAGTTCACCTACTAATTCGGCTTTAAGTGCAAATAATGATCATGGCTGAATGGGTGAAAACTCAACAATGGCTCCTATGTTTTCTCAAGATGCTTTTTTAAGTATAGAGAAGAAAATAGATGCGGTTGTTGCAAAATATCTCGCAAGAATCAAAAGCCGTTTTGATAAAAAGCCGATTGTTAATGAATTGTCGGCTACAAGTGAGATTGCGGCAATAAACACAGCTACACATGAGGATGTCAAATATAAAAAGGCAGCTATGTTTAATTTTCTTAAAGAGGTCATATATTTGTCAAGTGATTATTCCATTATTCATCGACCTCAACCCATAACCGAACAAGGTTTAGTTAACAAAGAGCATCAACAAGAACATGAAGACATAGACGAAAGGAAGATGAAGGCGTTGCCATACCATAGTTCAATTTATATTAAGGTTCCACGTCTCGCCAACACATTTGATAAGGTATGCTTTACAAGTACTTTGCTTAATTCCCAATCAGATCGTAAATTTTCAGTTAATACATACATTAGTACTGCCATAAAAAATAATGCTAAGAGATCGATTGAGGAGGGTAATTTACTTGTTAGCAACAAAGAGTCTTCACATAGTGTCGTTCCATGCATTATAAAAATTAGAAAGGCCGATAACAAAAATGTTTTAGCATTCAAAGTTTCAACCTCATCATTGCCTTAAGTTGTTATCCAAATGGTTTACTTGTGTTCATTCGAGTTTTAAAAGAACAAAATCAAGATTAACCGATGTTGTAAAAATTGATGCTAGTGTAGTAAAAGATTCTAAAGCATTCGGTAAAAGTGACACAAGTAAATGCGTAGCCGAATGGATAGATGAGAAATCTGAACCATTCGTTTGCTTAGTCTTAAAGCCCTCTGCTCAAAAGAATCGGCTAAAGAAGATGAAGTACATTTTTGATTTGACTTTGTGTGATGATCTATTTGATAACTTGCTTGAAAATAGTTTTATTAGGCTCATAGATCACAAAGTTATTTCATCACCGCAAGATGTAAGAAAAGGAGCATATTGCAAGTGGCATAATTTTTTTGAGCATAGTACTAAAGATTGCAATATGTTTCGTCAGAAAGTTCAATCGGCCATTGATGGAGGACGATTGGCTTTTGGGAAAACACATAATAATGACCAATTGGCCCCACTTAGTCTCGATAGCAAAAGCTCATCAAATCGGCCACAGATTGGTTCATCTAAAAATAACGAGTTGACTCTTAGTAAAAACAAGTTAACGCCCTCCGATAGAGAGAGTGCAGTTGCCGATGAGATTCATGATGATATTATTAAAGGTTATGATTTTACTAAGATTGTAAAAGATCCATTGTGCACTGGGGGGAACATAAAGTTTTTGAGCTTGCTCATGGGCGATTGATCTCAAATCTGCCAAATTCAGCAAAACCGAAAAAATCAAAGTCTCAAGTTCATTTTGGTTCTTGCAAGGTCAACAAAAAGAACATAAATCTGAGAACCAATTTGGAGAAGGTTAACAAAGTTAGATTCCATGGCCAAAGCAGGGGTAGAAAGCCAAAGCTTACTTTTGAAGAGCTTTTGGCTAAATATGTAGAAAAGATAGATGCAAAGAATGATCATAAATCAAATCGCCCAAAGCCATCAAGAGTGCCTACACAATACAAATATGATAATTCAAATCGGCAAAGAAAAATAGTTTATTCGGATGATTTATATCTTCCTTTTACTTCGATTGTACCACCTCCATATGGATCTCACACTGTAGCTTGTCGTCCTTATGCATCATGAGGGTGGTATGATCTAAAGATGCAGCCTCAATCATATCATCAACACGATCACACTACAAGAAAACAAACCACCGAAAGACAACCATATTCGAAAGACCGTTTCAATAAAATAATCGATCAATGGCTCAAGGGAAGAGAAAGATGATTCGACAAGTCTATCATGTCAAAAGGGACGGTCGTAAGGACAAAAGTTCAGATGCGATTCCAAGGGAAGAAAAGCCGATTCGTGCTTTAAAAACTTCGGCTATTAATGGCAAAAAGTTGAAGCAACCAAGTATTGATATTCTTGATGCCAAATCTGAACCAAAGAAGTTAAAGGCGTCCAAAAGCAAATTACAATTGCCAATTCCCAAGACAAAGGCGCAACCGAGAGGTCCACTCGGTTTCTCAAATTGGCAAACAAATAAATTACAAAAACTTAGCGCGGAAGAATTGAAGAAGAAGGGCATGTCATGGATTTCCAAAGAAAAGTTGCAAGAACATGACAATAGTGATAGTCAAGTGATGGGCACAAGGAAGATAGTGAAAAATAAGAAGACTAAGAAGCTATTAAGGTATGTACCCAATCATCAAAACTATTGGTCATTGATTCGTCATGATTCATTGTCCATGTCAAAAATGCGTATGTATTGGAGTTATCATCATGCTATTTGTTCTCATCTTTCTTGGCTTATTTACTTTAATCCTTGGGCACCCAAATACTATGCATACCATGAACCGCTATTTCCAAATGGTCGTACCATTACTTGAATTGCTTTGGGTGCAAAGATCGAAATGACTACATGTATGGCACTTGTACTCATTTTTAGAGTTTATTTTGGTTGTATAAGTAATGTGAAGGATGTATCATTGTACTCACATCGGTAAATCCCTAGATGCTAAGTCTTATAATCATGAATTCCACATTGTTTGGCATTTATGCAGCCAATGATTGTTGCCATGTATTTGGATGGCAAGTATCCGGTTACAATATCAATAGAACTTAATTGTAATAACCGATACTTGGAGTTACCATGTTGAGATAATTCGGCTATCGTTGCTCTAAAGACTTGGTAAAGCCGAATTAGAGTATTGGAGAGTCTTTTTAGTCATTACCTATGCGTTTCTTGCCTAATATTTCAGAGAAAGTTCAAAGTTCGTCATATAACCATTTTTATAAACTATTAAGTTCTATTACTGAACATCGAAGAATTTGATAAGAGTGTTTAAATACAGTACGACATAGTTTTGACATAGGTAGAAGAGCATGAGACTTCTATAGCCGATGAGTTGTAACCAACCATCGTTGAGCTATTAATAACTTCGATAATCGGGTGGGGGGCAAAAGCCGCTAAGTGAAATATATGGAAGAAGATGCTACAATAGAAATAATTGTCGTGCTTGTCAAATATGTAGTGAAATGCTTAGTTTCATTCGGTCAAAAATATGAATGTTATCTTGTGAGAAAACAAGGCCAATGGATGACTTGGTTATCACTTTGGGCAAAATCTGCAGCCACCGGAGTGTCCGGCAAGCCCTCTCGTGTTTAGGGCATTTTGCTCATCAGACTATCCGGCAAGCCCTCTCGGGTTCAGGTACTTTGTACACCGAACTCTCCGGTGGAGGACCGAAATGTCCGGTGACCTGAGTAACCGGTATAATGATGGAGTGTCCGCAAGCCTTCTCGGGTTTGGGGCATTTTGCTTACCGGACTATCCAGCGTGGTGACCAGACTATTCGGCAAGCCCTCTCGGGTTCAGATACTTTGTACACTGAACTGTTCAGTGCAAGACCGAAATGTCCGATGACTAGAGTATCCGGTGTAATGCCGGAGTATTTGGATAGTCCTCTTGGATTCAGGTGCTTTGCATACTGGACTGTTCGGTGCATGACCGAAATGTCTGGCGACCATAGTGTCTGGTGATTTGCCGAACTATCCGGCAAGCCCTCTCGGTTTCAGGTGTTTTGCGTACCGGACCATGCGACGTAATGCCGGACTATAGATTGAACTCCAATGATTCAAAAGCCGAAATATTTAGTTAATATGATCTAACGCATTGCTACAATTGACAGAATATTATTTTGGCTACTTGATTAATTTTTTATATCAGTTCTAGATATCGATATCTTGTTTATCATCATACTTGAGCAATTTTGGGTAGCAAGAATATTTTTTGGCACGTTAGCTTTGCCAAAAAACAGAGGGCATGTGTTGACACCCAAAATTTGCATTTTGGGAAGGGAAAGTTTTGGTTTCCTGAATTGGAAGCTCCAGTTTGGTAGATCAAATACGTTCGATAATGATTGTTTCGCAAGAATTGTTTTCCAACATGTTTTTTAGGACATGGAAGACATTTTCGAAGAGTTTGGCTAAATTCCACTAAAAAAGGAAAAAAGTGCTTAAAAAGACATGAAGATGAAGCCAAATCCATGATTTCAAGATTCCATGACGTAGCCCTCGCTGAGATGATCAAAACGGGTATATGGATTGTCTAATTTGGAGATCGGACAAAGAAATTACGGACTTAATAAAAAATGTTCGAGTCACCGTCTCCGGGACCGGAGTGTCCGGTAAGCCCTCTCTGGACGTGGGATTTTGCTCACCAGAATCTCCGGCAATGTGCCGGAGTGTTCGGTACTCGAAGTCTGTTTTTGGTAGTTTTTACACTAAATCGGAGCTAATTTATTTCCTAATCAAGCAGATCTGTGGCTCCACAGGGTAAGACCACCCCACCTCTATATAAAGAGGCCTAAGACCGATTGAGGAGGTAACCCAATCGATTCTACCCATTATTCCTTTACTTTTTACCTCTCTAAACCCTAATCTTCTTCCAAACCCCCTATGTTGTTTAGGTTTCCATAGCCATAGATGACATCCTAGGACGTGTCGGCCGACCTAGGACAAGTCCGACGACACTCACGCTCAGACGTGGTCCCTCCTGGGCGGGAGATTCGACGGCATCTGTTAGTTTGCTCGTAAACTAGTCGTTCTTCGCCACGAAAGCGCGTTGTCTACCACTTTACAGGTTTGCCCCTAAACCTAGCCGCCTTTCACAGCGAAATTGTGATACCTACCTCTTCCTGAACCGATTGAAGGTGACCTCGTCGATCTGGTCTGTTGCGACCCACACGACCTAGTGCTCTCGGTGCGTTGACTCGATCCGAGCGTCAACAACTTTCTTTTATGCAGACTGCATTTTAGATGGCCAGTAATCTTAAATTACTTCATTTTGAGTGCTTCCTTTGTATGCTTCATTTTGAATGCTTTCTTTGTATAATTTGTCATACTTGTGTTTGTATAACCTAGATGTCAGATTCATTTTGAATGCTTCCTTTTTATGCAGACCCAACTGGCAAAAAAATGCGATACAAAGAAATTTAAATCACCGATAGCAACATTAGTAAGGGTGAAGTCACCTGGAATAAGACTTATGTTATCACCAAGAATTGCATCCCCATCTACAGCTCCATTGCATAAATCTCCCTCTCAAGGTAACATAGTGTCATGTTTAGCTATTGTTTACTCTTTTAAATATATGTTTAGCTGTTGTTTACTCTTTTCAATATATGTTTAGCTGTTGTTTACTCTTTTCAAAATATGTTTAGCTGTTGTTCACTCTCTTCAAAACCTGTTTAGTTGTTGTTTACTCTTTCAAATATATGTTTAGCTGTTATTTACAAAGCATTTACATTAATATGTCTATTTTAGGAATTTCTTGTCGAAGCACAAAAAGAAAACTTAGGTCCAAAATATAGAAAGATTTTGAGCCTGTTTACAGTGGTCGGACACTCATAGGAGCTAAATGTATTCACTGTCACAAATTGTTGAAAGCAAATCAAGGTTTTGGTACAGGTGGGTGTATTAGACACTTCAAAATTTGTGATGGAAGGGCAAAATTAGATAACATGATCATCCAAATGAGTGTTGACAACATGTCATCAAATGAGGATTCTTTAAAAAACTAGAAATTTGATCAAGAAAAATCTGAAGATGAGCTTGTTAAGTTGATTGTTGTTCATGAGCTTCCGTTCAGCTTGATCAAGTGCCCTAGGTTCAGAAGCTTTGTTTCTACCTTGAACCCCTGGTTTGAACATATGTCCAAAACTACCATTAAGAAATATTGTGTTAACACATATGAGCAAGGGATGGCAGCTCTAAGAAATACTATAGACAAATTGAATTGTAGATTTTTCTCAAACTGCTGATCTGTGGACTTCCAACCCAAATCTTGGATACTTGTGTGTCACTTGTCACTTCATTGATGCAAGTTGGAGAATTCGTAAAAAGATCATTAAGTTCACATCAGTAGAAACACCACACAATGGGGTAAACTTGTTCAATGCCGTGTTAGTAACCATTCAAGATTGGAACATTGAAAAGAAATTTTTTGCTATAACATTGGACAATGCAACAACAAATGATAATTTTGTGGATTCTTTGAAAAACAATCTTATATCCAAGTCTTTGTTGTTGCATGAAGGCAATTTGCTTCATTATTGTTGTGCTGCTCATGTTTTGAATATAATAGCTCAAGAAAGTTTCAAGGCTATAATTGAGGTTGTTGACAATATAAGAGAGAGTGTAAAGTATATAAGGAGCTCACCATCCCAAAAGGAGCGATTTGGGAAAATTATCCACCGAGTAGGTGTATCCTGTTTACAGCAACCTACTCTTGATGTTGCTATAAGATGGAATTCTACATATGAAATTCTCTAATCAGCAGCTGATTATCAAAGAGTATTTGAAGCATTGGCCAAAGAGGATCTCCAATATGTGCATAAGCCGTCAATTGAAGAATGGAATATATCAAAAAAAGCTTTGCACCATGTTGAAGGTATTCAGCTATGCAACTAAAGTGGTTCCAGGTTCTCATTATCCTACCATAAACTTATATTTTCGTCAATTGTGAGAAGTCAAGAAAATGTTGAAAAAAGAGGCATCAAACTCAGAGCATGTGATTGTCTCAATGGTGAATGAAATGAAGAAAAAGTGCAAAAAATATTGGGATATGTCATTCTTAAAGATATGTGTTCCTATTATTCTCGATCCTAGATTTAAGCTTGACTTTCTTGACTTTCGGTTGAAGAAAGGTTTTGGGAATATGGGAACAGTATATCTCTCCAAAATAGAGAAGACCTTTGGTGAGCTCTTTGAAGAGTATTCTCTGCAAATGGTTGATTCAGTCTGTAGGAATGCAAAATCAAGCAATAAGGATGATTAATGTTGATGAGAATGATCCTTGGGTAGATCGGGGTCAGGTCCGAAATACGCAGCAAACAAAGACAATTAATGAGCTTGAAGAGTACTCGAGTGAAGAAACTGTGCCAGTCAAAGGTTCTTTCGACATCCTTGAATATTGGAAGGTATATTCCACGAAATATCCTACACTTGCTCATATGGCTCGTGATATACTAGCCATTCCTGCTTCTACGGTAGCATCAGAATCTACTGTTTCTACTGGAGAAAGAGTCATTAGCGATTATAGGAGTAGTTTGGCTAGTGATATTGTTGAGGCTCTAATTTGTCTCCAAGATTGGATTAGGTCTAAAGAAAGCAACGAACATAATATTGCTGGCAACATAATTGATTATGGTGATGAGGGAGACTCATTAAATTTCTGGTAATCCCTCTCAAAAAGTTTATTTTCTTTCTGCTAGTCCACTGTTCATTCATATGATGATTTCTAATTTGGTTTCTATTCAGGAGATTTATATGATGATCTGATTTTGCATGTGGAGCAGTATATTTAATCTTGCAGGTAGAGCAGCGTATTTAATCTTGGTAAGTTTGTAAAATTATGGGTTTTGTAGATATTTTAGTTGCAACACTGTAAGATTGCTGGCTGATTCAATCTTCATAATTTGTTCTTTGGTAGATTGCTTTAAGTAACAAATTTGTAGTGTGCAGTCAGACAAATCTGTCATTTATATCATACTTTAGTCATTCCGCAGGAGTTTATCTTGCTGATTTTCCTCTCTGTGAGTATGAATTAAATCCTTTCTGATTGTTCCCTTTTA
>BCLG01005084.1:0-14890 GCA_001602295.1 Zoysia matrella | reverse complement strand
TCCTTTTTGGTGCTTATCTGGACTCTAGCATATTGTGGACTATTGTATTTCACTCCTTTTTACTATTTTTATCAGCAAACTCAGATTTTTAGTGATGTAAATGGTTACTGCAATTTTATTATGTAAACAACCTAGGATGCAAGCACAAACATTCGTTACCAGTTTGTTTGTATACTAGTGCTTGTATACAAGCACTTGTTACATTATGTGAATATAGAATCCTGAACTGCTTCTTAGTTATATTGAATTCTGTCAATATTGAACGGCTTCTCTACTTCTCAATTCTGCTTCTCTTTCATTCATACCCATGTTGTTTTTTATCTGTTGCAGTGTGCGGTCACTGATGTGGTAGCAGGGTGTGAAGTTATATTAAACCTAATGTGGTCACAATTATATTGAACCTAATATGGTCACTGAAGTTATATTGAACTTGAATTTCACTGAAGTTATATTGAACCTAAGGTGGTCACAATTATATTGAATTTCACTAGTGTGTGTGAAATTAAACGAGTATATTTCAGTCCTTTTTACAATTGTTTTCACTGAACTCAGATTTTTAGTAGTTTAAATGGTTGCTGCAATTTTGTTATGTAAACTTTGCTTGTACGTTACCCGTAATACTTGTGCTTGTATGTTGCCTCACTGGTGTCTGACTGCCTGTATAAGCATTTTGCTTGCATAGTTGTATGTTGCCTGACTGAGTAGGACTGAGCGACTAGCTGTGGGCTTATATGTTGCCATTGCGGCTAGCTGCGGGTCTGCCGCTAGTCCTGTGAATAATTTTGCGGCCGGAAGCGGGCAGCCGCTTAATCCCACAATTAACTTGCATTCTGTGCTGCTTGCATCGTTAGCTGCTGCGCGGTAATGGGAGTGCGGACCACAAGTTATTTGAAATGGGTTTTATATAAAAAAATCTAATGGATGGCTTAGATATAGTTTGGTCTGTATTTTCCCTCGAAGTCTTTTTCAAGTGTGTTGTTTGTAGTATGATTTTTTTAGCAAAAAGGCACATGCTCACTTAATTTTTATTATTAATTAGAAAATATGCAATGGGCGGCGGCATGCTCGAGGTTGGGGTGGGGGAGGTGTTGGTTTGAGATTTTAACAGTTGTGGACACAGTTGTAGCATCCAGGCCGCTGCAGCATCTAAGCCGTAGCTCTTAAATCTCAACTGGGCACACTTAAGTCAAGGTTAGATCTCCATGCATTATTCAGAAAAAGGGGAAAAATGATCCAGTGCCAAAATTATTGGAAACCAGCAAAAAATCTCAAACCGGTCTGTAAAAAATGAAAATATATTTTAAAAAAAACAGATTTTCATTTTAAAAGTTCCAAAAACTATAAAAATTCGAAAAAATGAAAATCTAAAAAGCTGATCAAACCGGTATGATTTCAAAATTCAAAACTAAAAAGTCGATTCAGTAAACCAGAAAAATCATTCGGTAAGCCTGAAAACAAGAGCTTTTATTGCTTCAAAAACAACCGGGGAGCAGTATCTGTATCCCCAACCATAAGTCGAACGTTACACCCGGCAATAGCTTTTTTTTTATTTATTAAATAGCTAGTAGAGTGTCCCTGTTTGACAAATAGTTCTGATTTTGTCAATCAGCAATACTAGCTCCACTAGTAGCTCTCAGGATGACACTCCAAAAAATAGATTAAACCATATTGCTCCCTCACTACTCCATATCACATCACCACTTGATGACGGTGTCATGATCACCAAGTGACCGTGTAATTTGGACACATAAAAGAAATGGTCTACAGATACTGGATCCATTTGCCAGTAACTAAATTAATTTCGCTCACCTATTTTCCGGGATGCGTCTAGAAGAAGGACCCACTGATCGGTATTGTTTATATGAGCAAATTGTCATATCACAGCAGCGTCTGCTGGTCTTCGCCGTACGAATAGGATATTGCACTAGAAAATCGGCAATTATCGCATTTTTTTATTTTTATTATACACCTCTAGTCGAAACAGTATATTTTAAATTTTTTTATTTAACAAATAAAAGTGTAGCTGCTTTGACATAGATGTCAAAGTTCCATAAACATATACTTCAGTCTCAAAAATAAGTTGTCGATATAGTCTTTAAAGCATAAGTGTGATCTTTGTTATCTATAAAATATTTAATAAAAAATAGCATCGATACACTTTTAAGAAAGTATTTTTAAAATAAATTATTTCTAATTTTGTAACTTAATAAATTTAAAATTATTTCTAATTTATATTGGCAATGTTTGATTAAAATATTACGTTCAAAGCTACTATTTTTTTTAGACCGGAGTTGTAAGCGAAAAAAGATTGAATCTTAGTTCTCATAGTAATCAAAGAGCATTTTTATGAGATAAAAGAATTTAAGTTATCTAAAGATACATTTTTATAATATATAAATGTCTTTAATTGTAGCATATACTTGCAAGATATAGAAGTAGAATAAATTTATAAAAACTTCTCTTATATCTTTTAGAATAGTTATATTGAATCTATAGCAAAAGTAAATTTGATTTAACAAAACAGTTACAGTTAATTTTTTATATTTATACCATTGTCCATGTGTACTACCACAAGCTCTCTTCATTCATAAATTATTGTTTACTGCTGATTTTCAATATCATCTTTGATTATTCAACTTATCTAAAAAATTAATTTAAATATATAAAATTTTAAGTTGTGATTCAAATAACTTTAATGATAAAGCAAATTATAATATATGAAATTTATAAAAAAATAAATATGACCATAGTCAAAATTATGTTAAACCTGAAAAAGCTAAGGCGATGTCTCGACCATTCATGCTTGCTCCCGCTGAGTAGAAACTGGCTCCTATGATGATCGAGAAAAAGATTTTTTTCTTCTTTCTAATATTTACCGTTAAATTTTAATTCAACGGTTAATATTTTTTAGAGTGATGTGGTGCATCGAGAGTTGAGAGAACGGCTTGCGCTTTTAATATTTAAAGATGTGGGTCGGCATCAAAGCGAGCACCTTCTTCCTCCCCGGCCGATCACCAATCAACCAGAGACTTTCTTTGCCCTGCCGTGGTTAAACAAGTCCACTCGTCGCTGTCATGCTTTCATCACCGCTGATTGCTTTATTTTGGCTTATTTGTTCCGTTTTTGCCTAAAGTGGCACGTCCGAGGATGAAACTCTAGCTACAAAGACGGCATGCAAGTGTTTCCTACTCTCCCTCTTGCTCAATTTACTTAACGTTTTAGATCGCGGCAAACAAATTTAAGAGGGATGAAAACAATAAAATGTATTGAAAATAAATAATAAAAAGATAAAAATATAGACGTATTAGAAATAAAGAGGAGTATTGAGATCGAAGCAAGAAAGTAAATTGGAAAAACTTTAAAAGGGTAGTATTGATAATTAAGTAGGAGTAATATGGGACGGAGTGACCTTGTATCTTTATCAAACGAGGTAGTAAGAAACGCCAGGGGGCTAGATAACATTTCCGTGGTATTAGTCCATTTGTTTTCAAAAAGTCAGGGGCTAGATTAATAGATCATTACCGATACATTTCCAATTTATCAGTTTGAATTTAGAAATTTTATTCACAATATAGTGGGTGACACTAGATATTATATAATCTATTTTAATACGAGACCTCCATGTCTTTGAACAGTGGAAGAGCTTGGACAGAAAAGACATTTGATATCGTAAATATTGATACTTTATATTCTCTACAAAGCTAATCAATTTAAGACAGCTGGCTTGATTTTAGGATAGAGTTAGTATAGGAGGGATTAATAAATGACGACTTAAAAAGTGAGATCTTTAATCAAAGGTTTGCAATGCAATATATTATTTATACTCCCAAAAATCAAGACAATAGAAGAAGCACTTTTGGATATGAATCCAATAATAACAATGTTTCATCACACAGAAGTATATTTTAAAAGTATTTCATTTGACAAACTCGATTTTAGACGGTTAAGATACTGTGAATTATAACTATGGATGCATGTAGACTATAAGTAACTTATACCTTAGTTACAAGAACCGACGCCTCTAATTTACATTTATGCCCCTCAAGTGCTTACTTAATCCTCTCTATCCTGGAGTAAACTGACTTTTCATGCTTGCCTTCTCCCTCAGTGTTTCTGTGTCTACTTGTTCTCATCTTCATCTCTCTGACGTGCATGTGCCGTAAGTATAAAATAATTACACTTATCCACATGACACGAGGGAGACAGAGATGTGTAAGAGAATTTAACACCGGAGAGTAGGGTAACAGTAAAGCCAGAAATACAGAATATTCACCTCCTCCCACATCCTGTGCCCCCAGCTAGTAAAAACCATAGAAATTGACTGACTCTACCAAGTTTACCCCCCATGCATGCATGTACAGATCGAGCGCCATATTTTTACAGGAATGGCGGACCGCTCCACCACTCTCCATCCACCAGCTGACCACGCACTACCACCCCTCGCCGCCGTACCAGCTGCCGAGGCCGGTGCCCTGCTCCTCGGCGGCAAAGAAACTGTCGGCGGTGGCGACGGCGCCAAGGAAGCCATCTGCTTCCTGGTCCAAATGCGGACCTCCGGAGTACATGAATGGGAACGAGGAGCTCAGCGTGCTGGAGGGGGCCAAGAAGGAGGAGGTGAACCCGGTGAAGCTCGGGTGGTGGTCGAAGGCCGCACCGCCCGAGTAAGGAGAGGCCTCCTCGTTGAACACGGCGCTCGAGTCGCTGTCCGTCGATCCGTCCTTGTGGACCGCGGTGGCTGCTGCGACGGATCCTGGCAGAAGGCGATCCTCCGCGGACTCCAGCTTCACGGACATCTGCTTCTCCACCTTCTCCCTCAGCTCCCTTATCTGACATACAAGCAGGGCTTTTTGATGAATCGATTGGTAAAAAGTAATTAACCAGATGGATGCACGGATAGATCAGCCAGGCAAGCTGCAGAAGTGTTGGCACTTGGCGAGTGGAATGGTATGGTACCTCGGCGGCGAGTGCGTCCTTGTCACGGCGAAGCTCGTCGCACTCATGGCGGAGCGCGTCGTGGCGGGCGCGGAGGGCGTTGAAGTCGCGCTCGATCTGCTTAGTCTTCCAGCGCGCGCGCCGGTTCTGGAACCAGACGGCGACCTGACGCGGGTGGAGGAGGAGGTCGCGCGCGATGCGGGCCTTGCGCTCCGGGTCCAGCTTGTTGTCGGCATCGAAGCACCGCTCCAGAGCGCGCACCTGATCCGCTGCCAGCCGCCGCTTCTTCTCCCCAAGGCCGCCGCGGCCCCCGACGAGCTCGTCCTCGTCCTCTTCCTCCTCTTCGTCATATGCGCCGGCCACAGCGTCGTCGCGCTTAGCGTGGACGTCGAGGCCTTGTTCCATGGACCTGGAGCTGTCTTCTGAAACCAAGAGATCACACAGAAAGTAGATTAACGTCCATGTGATCTTTTCTGACCACTAAAATCTCCTCATTCTCTGTTGTTAATTTGCTGTCTTTGTCACTTTGACACAAGCTAGCTCACACATAGTTTACTTTCTTCATAATGTATACTAATTATATGTTCAAATATTACCAAACTATAGATACAAAAACGATGAAACAAGGAAATCAGAGTCAACAAATAGTTATTGGTACTCTATATTTACATATAATTGAAGTATAGAAACAGAGATGAAAGTGGGAACTTATTTTGTACCTTGTTGTTCTTGAGCTTCTTGGCTGGCCACTGATGAGAAGCCTCTGCAGGAGGGCCTCTTCATTGTGCTCAATTCTTGAGAGAGAAAAGGTCTAGGGAGAGATGGATCTAGCAAGTGAAGACGGACAGCACCAGAAGAGAAGGAAGAAACACTGCACTTGTTAAGAGAGAGAGAGGATGGGGAAGGAGAGAGCTTGGATCTACAAGTAAACAGGTTGGCACTATAGAGCGGAGAGAGGTAGGAGGAGAAGGAAACAAACTTATGCAAGAGGCCAAGGAGGTGCTTAAATAAAAGCAGCGGTTGGGGCGGGCATGTGGGTGGCGCCGAGATGGCATGTGGCCGCGATATTTGATGCCTGTTATGTTATCTTTGACAGGTAAGGGCTTCCTATAGTTTAGCCTGGCTATTCTGCTCTAGTTTGTCTATAGTTTAACAGGCTACAATGTATATACAGCCCTGCAGTATTGGTGACGACAGCATTTGTAAAATGCATTTGGTGGCACCAATTTACATACTAGCTAGGGGAGGGTTATCAGTTTCGAAGGACTGAATAAATTGGCCGAAATTCAGTATTACCGAAAAAATTTTGTTTGCTAATCTGCTACAGACTACTCACTGCATCCACCAAGCATAAGCAACTTTTAGTTTCATGTAACCTCTACGCGCATGGCCCCGCGAGAAGGTTCGATTTCTTGGCTTGAAGGGCTGAAATGTGTCCATTTTCCTACTTGCTTTTTACATTCACACTTTGAAGATGAAGTTCACATTTTTATGTTTACTGATTCAGTAGAGCTACTCTTTTTTTTGTACAAATAAAAAATATATATGTTAAAATTTGTATCATCATTACTCAACTATATTAGCTGCTAGGTCTGTGTGCATGTAATTCATATATATATAATCTCACCATTTATAATCTTTTTCAGCCCATGCAATGCTGCAGGGCTACAATATTTAAAGATATCAATTGCATTATCCAAAAAAACCATGTTTGCAGATACGTATGTTTGCTAAAAAAATTCAAAAAGCCAATTAATGATTGAGAATGAGTCAGCAACTATTCTAATATATCTACAGAGTAGGCCACCAAAAAATAAATGCGATGTAGATGGTATTCATTTTCCTTTTGATTTGTTAAAAAAGAAAAGATTTCCTATGCTTTATATAGGGGGGTCATTCTACTTAAAAGGGTTGGCAAGGTTAGCTGGGACCTGTTCGCACCAAGTAAGCAGACATTGTATGTAATTACAAGAAGAATTAGATTTACCATGAGAGATGTACCTATTACATAAATAAATTTTCCAAGTCTTCTTAGTTGAACCACAGAGCATCCTGATGGGTTAGATAATGTAACTATGGTTAAGTACAGCCCTAGTTTATCCAACATGCAAGTGAACTCCCACGAATACATTGCTTCTCCTACTCTTTATTATTATTTTTTAATATTGGGATGGAGACTAGTGAATGTAGATGATTAAAATATTTTTATGTTTCCCGTACAAGCAACTGATGTCACAAAATATTGCTAAGTCAATTAGAGCAGCGGGAGCTCATATAAAAGTCGTTGAAAGACTTATTCTAAGTGTGAACACAATTAAGAGTACACCCGAGGGTCTTTTGGTTTTTTTTTCTTTTAAGTACAAATAAAATAAAATATAATTATAAGTTACCTTGCTTGCAGGAGTATTATAATCCATGAAAAGAACTAACATTTTGCTTGAGTTTGAATTCTCGTTAGAAACTATGTAAAAACTCCTCCCATCCACTAATGAAAAGCAAATTATATTTTAAAACCGAGTCTTACATATTTATGTTTTTGACCATCAATGTCTCTTTTTTTTAAGAAAAATGCAGGAGAGTGCATCATTTCATTAAGAAGAGTTAGAGAAACAACATCACAACACACACGCACACACCACCCCTCTCCATTACAATTGCGCCATTGCAAAACAAGGCAAAACACACCCCACCACGGCTAGAGAAGAAGCCAGGTCGGCCTTCTAACCGGCATCACCACCGTCAGGGAGTCTTGCAAGCTCAGAAGCTCCAGCCATACTCCACATTATGCCTTCCTCCTTGATGATTGCTAGAATCCGCTGAACACTAGGCGATCCATTATTTAACACACCCTCATTTCGCTGCCTCCATAAAGTCCAAGCCCCAAGGATGATAAGGGAGTTAATCCCCTTCCTGAGGGCTGTTGGTGTACCATTATGGGTCTTGATCCACCATCTAGTAAAGGAGACCTCCTCCTGCTGTGGGGCTAAATCTGGAAGCCCGATAGAGCTGAAGAGGTGGAACCAAACCTGTCTAGAGAACAGACAACCTACAAGAATATGGTGTATATCCTCCCCGACCTGATCACAAAGCACACAACTACTCAGGTGAGGTAGTCCTCTTCGGGCCAATCTGTCTGCTGTCCAACAATGATCATGAGCTGCTAACCAAAGAAAGAACTGACACTTCAGGTCTTCCAAATCTGTTTCCAAGGCTCAAAGTGAATAGCCGCGACGAAGAAGGTCCCATATCAGTTGTCAACTTCTATAATATTAACATTATAATAATGCACTTTTTAGTATGAAAACATTACTGTAGTTTTTTACTCTAAACATACATGGGGTCTGAATAATTTGGTTAAAGCTTGAAAGGTCTGTTTTTTTTTATAAAAAAAAAAATCAAAATATGCCTTACATGCATTGTTGGATGGAGGGAGTACAGGAAAGTTATCTTTTGGGAATAAATGATATCACTTCCCATATACACGAAGTGTAACTTACATCGTGACCAATAAAATGAACTTCATACATTACTTTTGTGTATTTGTTGCACTAATAGAATCAACCATTTTCTTTAGAAACAAAAACAAATACCCTAGAGAAAAATGTTTCCCCGATGAAACACCCTAGGGAGAGAATGGTAGGGACAAGATTGACGAGAAAAGTGTAGAGGATGCAAACGGACTCCATTTTCATTTTTCACATCGGTCCATTTTACGAAGCATTGTGCTGCCTATTTCGCACTTGGATGAGATATGTTTCTAATGGGCACAATGCAAAATCTTATCGCACAGGTTTTCATTGTTCCTAATCCATCCATGGTAGAAAGCTTCAACCACCAGCAACAAAAAATAAAGGACAAAGTTCAATTTACTAATAACTCTCTAAATTATGATTTGGTTTATTTTACCTCGTCAAAACATAATTTTAGGTCAATTTACCTTCTCGTGCAATTCGTTTTTTTTTAATTCTCCTTACACAGGTATAATATTAAGGTGAAACTTTATGAGATAATAAAGCACAATATAACCCATATTAGAAAAATATGACTGGAATTTTTTACCATTATTTTGCATATCGTTTTGTATTCCAAAGATTAATTTACTATTAAATATATTTCCTTATAAAAATAACGACAAAAATTAAAATTATTTTTTAAATATGTGTTATGATGTTCTTTATCATGTTGTAAAGTTTAATCTTAAGATTATACTTGTGTATTAATAAAAAAAAGACAAATTATATGAGGGGGTGAATTGACTTAAAATCATGTTTTGGCGGAATAAAATAAATCAAAATATAGTTTAAGGGGTTATTTTGATTTTCGCTAAACTTGAGAGTAGTAAAGTGGACTTTATCCAAAAATAAAATTTGCAACTTAAATTTCAGTTGCAACGCTTAGTCGAACTATTAGCGCCTAGCTAGATCGTCCACCTGCAGAAGATTATTACTCGTTCCGTTCACTTTTATAAGTGGTTTCAGCTTGGGAGAAATTAAGGAAAACTGAAAAAAAAATGTGGTACACAGAAAACGACAACAAAAGAGACAATAAAAAAAATAAAGATAAAGATTTATTCGAAAGAGAGAAAGTATATTAAAAAGATAAAAAGGTATATTGAAAAATAAAAATGACATATATTAAAGAACAAATTTTAAATGAATGACTTATATTTGTGAACGGAGAGAAAAATATCATCTATCATTATTCAGGGTGCGTACAGGAAGCAGCAGCCCTCTCATAGTTTGCCCATCGACGGCTCATGTGGTGTCGAAACGTGTCACGCACTGTACAGCCGAAAACGCAACCACCAGCCGCCGGCCGGCATTCGCAGCTGAAAAGTGCATGTGATGAGGGAACCACGCCGTGACCCACGCCCCAAATTATAAAGTCACATAGAACTAAACAATTAGGTGCTTAAAGTGGCCCTACCAAAGCCTAGCTACATCGTGCATATTGAGTACTCTCTCCGTTCTAAAATTATCGTTTGTGTTGATTTTTAACATTATTTTTAAATATTTATTTTATTTAAAAATATTGATATCATACATTTTATTATAATTTACATTATTATTAAATTTGTTTGAAATATAATTTATAGTTTTACACATGTAAATTAATTTTTAAATAAAATAAATAGTTAAAAATTATGTTAAAAGTCAACAACGACAACGATATATGAATAGTTGGGAGTAGCTAACTAGACTGCTGACCTCTCTCCACATCAAAAGACATGAATGAAGTGCCACGTAGTGTTCCAGATAACACCTGCACTTTTGTATATTTATAAAGTATAGAGATACTTGATCCTGCTCGATTTATGTCATTTCTGATGGAGCAATTGAGTGATCAGCAAGATGAATGGATCTTATATATATGTAGGTGTGTTTGCAAGTGTTGACTCTCACAATTGGTAGGAGTGCTACTTTGGCTTGTGTTTAGAAACTAGTCGTTCGTAATTAACCACGTACGTAAGTGGGAGTGAATAATTACCTGCATGTCTCAGCGAAGATTGTTTTGGCTTAGTGCTACCAGCAGAGAGATCAATAGTACTAGTACTAACATGCAGCAAAGCTGCAGTGATAGATTATCTTGATCGATCTCTTCTGAGCTCCGTAGATTGGCCAGCTCGAGAGACGACAGGTTAATTTGACCGGTCGACGTGCCAGCAGGCGCTGCATGATCACTCGGCGTTGCCGCACGCCGCGACGAGATGCAACAGAATTCACTGTTTGCCAGTTCTAGTGGTAGACAGGCCCATATGGGGGCAGACATGCCTTCATCGCTTAACTGTGTGCGTCTTGAACAATCACTGCTTTTAGTAGTTTAGCTTAATTTTGCGGTTCTAAATCATAACTTTCATCTTAAATTATCATCGTCAGAACAACAAATTACTACTAGTTCACATACAAATTATCTGATCGTACGTTTTGATCATCATATGATCAGCATAAAAAGTTCTCCCTATAGAACATCGTATCACACTAGCTTCACACCGCAAGATGATTGACAGAAACCCCAAATTAGAACACAAACTACACAAACAAGATTAACCTGGCTTCATCTTTGCAATGCCAAAACGTCACTGTTTTCAATAACGCTCATGAGACACCAGGAAGAAGAGACAATTAAACAAACACCTACAACTGCACGCGACCTATAGCTTATCCAATACCGCTGTCAAGAGGAGCGCAACTAGGACCACTAGCTCGCTCATGGATGCATGTGTGCCATGCATCAGCATCAAGTGTGGCAGTTCCTATTACTAGGGCTGTCACCAGCTGCGGCGTAGGAAAGCGACGGGTCGACGGCGCAGTGCCGCCGTGTTTTTTCCACGTCTGCGCATGGCCCCCGTGACCCCGACGTGCACGGCCGGCCATTGGCGGCGACGGAATCCCGGCGCAGTGCAGTGCAGCGGATGGATGCCATGGCATTGGCACGGTGGCCATTGCCATCCACCACCAGAAAAGAAGCCAAGTTGATGGGGGGAAGAAAGCGACGGATGCATCACCATCAGCGATGGTGCGCGCTGTGCCTTGAGGAGGAAAAAGAGACGGCTTTTCCGGCGACTTTAATCTGATCCTGTGTTGCACCTAAAAGCGGGCCACATAGCTTTTGTTCCCACGACGAGAACAGAGAATAGATAAACTAGGGAGGATCCAGGGCAATTTAGACCTTGCAGAGGACGCATGATTATATAAGACATTAACGCTAATCATCTTCTGCACTACTCATAGAAGCATTATTTGCCGCTAAGGGGAGTAGTGGTTTTACTGCATCCGTTTCAAAATATAAGTATTTCTAGATTTGAATTAGGTCAAAATCTTTTAACTTCTACCAACAATATCTAGAAAATTACATAACTTTTAATATAAAAAATATAATTTTTATGAAAGTTTATTTAATGATGAAGAATCAAAAAATATAATTTTTATAAGTTTGACTTTGACTAAACCTAAAAATACTTATATTTTGAAACGGATAGAGTACAATACATATTTTCGTTAAGTTTGCATCCCAAACTCATTAAAACACTAAAAATTCATTCAGTGGTAGACTCAATATGATTATATAAGTATTGTCGAGATCATAAATCCCGGATACCTATGGTCCCGGCCCGCTTGCAAAGCACAGCTACAAAAAACAGCCCGGCATACTGTGGGTCCCATCAAACCCGCAGATGGACCCGAAATCACGAAGACATGATCTGATTATCTGAGGGTCGAAACCACCCGAAGACATGGACCGATCATCCGACGATCAGAACTACTTCAAGATGCGATCCGATCATCCGAGGGTCGGAACCGCTTCACCACCCGACCCATGGGACCGCCTTTGATCGACCCAACAGCCAAGGAA
The DNA here is from genome assembly GCA_001602295.1 of Zoysia matrella. Taxonomy (NCBI): domain Eukaryota; kingdom Viridiplantae; phylum Streptophyta; class Magnoliopsida; order Poales; family Poaceae; genus Zoysia; species Zoysia matrella. The sequence continues at coordinate 2,605 of BCLG01005084.1, read as the reverse complement.
CCTAAAATGGAAAGATTCCTGATACTATTCAGCAAGCTGTCTATTGGACGGTGAAGGAAAAGCTAGTTTTGTCCAACCTGCGATGGACAAAAGATGAAGATGAGGACGGTGACACGATAACTTACAGTCAAAAGCTGTTAGGCGTAACAACTCGAAGATGCTCGTGGCCCCACCAATCAGGAACCGATTGGTTACGTAGGCACTAAGTTTTATAATTCTGGTTCGACCTGTATATAAGATCACACCGAGTACCCTTAGACAGAGAAACACAAAAAAAACAACGATCAACACCCTCTCCCTCGCACAAACTACATTCCAACAGCCCTAGGTTCTTGCTCAGGCAGGAGCTTTAGCGCCATTGCGATAGACAATTTCGAATTGCCTCCCGAGGCCAATACATCCCACCGCGGGATGTAAGGTATTATGTCTCGCCGGCGGCCCAATCAGGATAAACCCCTTAAGTTTTCCGTAAACTAGACCACATAATCGAGAAGAGTGCATGAATTCCTCTCTAATACACAAATTCTACTGTACCGGTAATACGAAACACCGACGAGTATCATATTCTATACCACGTTTTGAAAAAAAATATTAAAATTTTATTCTGTGATCTTTTCTTATTATGTATTTATACTCTATCCGTTCTAAAATTGTTGTTGCCGGTTAGTTCAAATTTGAAACTTGAGGTGCCAGTTGAAACTTGTGCAAGGTGAAGTCACTTGCCAAGGAAGATCACATCGTAAAGCACTATACCACGGCTTAAAATTAATGTTAGAAGTCAATTGCTAAAGATACCAAATATCATGGGAAGGTCACATGGTAAATATTTGAGAAAATTACTTATTTCCCTCTGTTTTAGGAAGCTATCCCTTATTTGTTACCCTTTATTTGTTCCTAAAATTTTTTACTTTCCTTCTGTATCCGAATTCTAAAACTCTATCCCTCTTTTCCATATTTTTTTGATTATATGGACAATTTCACCCTCAACAAGCTATTCCTTATTTACCTCCAAAATGAATAAAATATGTCATTTATTTTTTCCTTTTCAAATTACTAATTATTCAAGAGCTAGGATATTATGAATAATCTAATAATATAAGAACATAAGTACACAACAACATTACATATTATTATATTATTTTGAATGATATTATAAATGTGTAAAGTTATTTTCTATGATGTGTAAAATTAGTGTTGGTTTGTACTTGTGTTTCTGTATTATTATATTATTCATAATATTTTGGCTCTTGATTAATTAGTAATTTGAAAAAAAAACATAAATGACTCTTTTATTCATTTATACAATTTAGAGGTAAATAAATGATAGCTTGTTCAGGGTAAAATTCTTTATATACTCAAAGATATGAAAAAGAGGATAAAGGGATAGACTTTTAAAATTCGGATATATAATAAAAGTAGAGATTTTCAAAGACAAATAAGAGATAGCGGACCAAAACATGAGGAAATAAGTAATTTGCTCTGAATAATTCTCGTTTTCTCAATAGGAAGTCCGCCGGTACTTTTATTTCATTTTAATGCTCTGTTGCACTACCTCTTCAGCTCCAAATTTGGCAGAGACGAGCACTTCTCTGAGCGTACACCAATGGAGCTACTACGTAGTGCATGGCCTGCAGCAGAGCTGTCCATTAGTTCTAACACTGGGCCTCATTTCCTTGTCAATGTCTAACTGGGCCTCTTACTTAAGACCTCGCTGGCGCTACGAGAGGGAGACAGGCATCGTCGCTCGCCATAACCATTGTGTTACGGGCTCGTTTCAGGAAACAACGAACGCGTGGTGCACACTAAGAAGGTTACAGTTCGTGGGCATGTGCACGTCGAGCTTCCGATGATGAGATCTTCTTTCATCGCCGAAAGATAAAGCAAATCAATTTTTCAAGAGGGCGGAAGAAGATAAAGCAAATATAGATCATAAAAAAAATCAATTTTGCCAGAGAAAAATACATTATGTGATCAAAGTGGATTACAGCTGGGTTATCGAGCTAGCTGCCCTAGCTTGTTAAGGCCTAGCCCATTAAAGCACGTGGGCCGTGCCGACACGAAGCCACGGGCTGCGGTCGCGGTATGTGGCACGGCCCATTAGGATTAACAGGGTTGAAATGGGCTGTGCCAGCCCGATCAGCCACGGTGCTCCCAGCCAATAATGTTGAACTTGAGGTCTGTAAGAAAAGGGATCAACCATTGCACCACACAATTGGTTCATGTGTATAATATAAACATAAAACTATTTATAAAAAATTAAAATCGGGTCGTGCTGTGCTTGATTTTGTACTTACCTCTGATCTAGTACGACCTATCAAACAGTCAAGTGCCGGTTCTGGCACTGACTGGACTATGCCAAACGAACAGGCCAAAAGCTAGCCCATTTGGCACGGCCCATATGCCACGTATAGAGCGAATATATGTAATACGAGCTTTCGGTAAAGATAGTCCATTCAATGATTGTATATTCATAATGTATTCTTGAGTTCTCACATCATTCATCAATTTTAAATCTTCACAGAGCTGCGCGATTGGCAGCTGAAAAATACGCAGCAGGAAACAACATTTGTTTTCAGTCAGTCAATCAGAAACGAAACAGATGGGG
>BCLG01005083.1:2237-13375 GCA_001602295.1 Zoysia matrella | reverse complement strand
CCCCCCCCCCCCCCCCCCCCCCCCCCCCCCCCCCCCCCCCCCCCCCCCCCCCCCCCCCCCCCGGGCGGATCAGTGGATCACTCACCGGGACAGCGAGCTTCGCGCTTCCACCTGTCCCTATCCCACCTCCACCCGGCCACCTGTGGCTCGAACGCTCTCGATTCCAGTTCCAGCACCGCGCGGACGACGACGAGGAGCTTCATCTCATGGCGGAGACCCCCGCTCCCTTCGCCGACCTCCCGACCTGAATCCACTTCCGAGGACGAGCCGAGAATATGGGGTACCTTCCTTCGCTGGGCGGCACGGCGCACCTGGTGTCCGACCTCGCCACCGTCATCCTCAACCCCGTCTCCGAGCGCGAGCGCCACCACCACCACACCGCCCATCTCCCGGTGAGCGCCCCCTCCCCGCCTCCTTTATTGACCTGCAGGACGAGTGCTTTGCTAAGGAATCACGTTTCGTTTCAGCGGCTACCGGTCCTCGGCTCGAGCAATCGGCCGATTAGCGAGTGGAACAGGGTGCTGCGAGTAGACATTCGAGTGTAGCGTCGGCGTGTTTCTAGAGATATTTTGTCGACGGTTTAGGGGGATTTAGGGTCTCCTACTCCTTTCCGTCACGCTGTTAATTGGGAGCGTAGAGGTAGGGTGTGGATCCTTTGCATGGAATACACGGATTTATCAGGTGGTTGTAACGTATATCACCTGTGGACTGTGGAAGGTGCCTACTGATAAACATCTCTTGTTGCTAGTGCTGGTACAGCCGAAATACGTAATTAGTTGCAATGGGGTAGTCGGAAGCCTGTAAAATGGCACACTCTTAGCCAGTGAAACTTGAAGTAGAGATATATCACACTCTAATTCTGTTCTCCTACATATTTAAGAGTACCGAGGATAGACAATACCACAGAGGATAGACAATATTAATTACAAAAGCTCGTTAAGTTTTGCTGGTTTAAAGGTACTGTTTCTAGGCGGCTTCTTTGTAATTTTCTTAGATGGCCAATCATTTGCACGCAACCCACTGTTGCTGATGAGCTAAGCTTGCAATTTAGAGATAGTGGCACCCGGTGGGTGGTGACAAATGACAATATGAATAGTGAAAGGCCAAATGTTTCTTTGGAAGTTTGGATAAGATTGCTGCTCAGTGCTTTAGTCCTCTGCATCAGGAAAAAGTTAGAATGGTAGCTCCATAAGAAAAGAAACCCAATGGCATCTGTGGTGGCACTTTCTGTCCAAGATTCTGTCACCATAGCACAGATTTGATATTCTTAACTATAAGGTTTATTTTTTATTATAGGAGGATACTGAAGGAAAAGAAACTATATATGGCAATGATGATTCTGATAAGGATTCCACTATCCCTAATGGTCCGGACACATCTTCCTTCAGAGCATTTATATTGTCATTTATGTCATCCTCATGCTCCAGTGAAGATTCAACAGAGATCATACATGAGCAGAATCTGGATACAGAGTACCCAACTTTAACACCTGTTGGGAAGGCAAGCAGTGGAAGAAAGGGCTTGCTCGGTAGAGGAAAGCATTCCATTGGAAAAATTGTGAGCAAAGCAGGCCGTCTCAGTTACTTCAGGCAAAAACCCACCCAATGCATTAATGGTGAAATCATAGACCAAAAAGAACCAGTTACACCTAGATCAGAGCTGAAGGTATCGAAGGAATCTGTTTATGATAATTTGCCAGCAATGTCTGAACCATCTATGCTTTTGTCGAAAAAAATGCAAGCTGCTCTCTATTCATCTCTTCCTGTTCTTGTTCAAGGAAAGAACTGGATGTTGGTATACAGGTGCATACATATTCAACATAAATGTTGTCCTGATCATATTCCATATACTTCACTGGTGTTTATGCTCACAATTTTGCATTGTTTTGCAGTACATGGAGGCATGGAATATCGTTGTCTACTCTGTACAGAAGGAGCATGCTTTGTGCTGGTCCCTCACTTCTGGTATGTATGAACTGGTGTTCACTTCTTACTCTTACATGAAGTATTATCGTCCTATTTCCATCATTTTTGGCTCTTGTATGATTCTACTTGTACTTATCATCTTCGCACGTAGTAAGTGATACAAATTATGAAATTATGCAATTATTGCAACTCATTTTACTGCAATCGAATGTAATATCATGCCAATGTGACATTTATCAGGAAACAGAAGCACAATCAGCCTGTTCATGCAATATCAACACCCTTTGAACATGTATTTTAAGGCTGTGTTTCATACTTTAAAAATGGAAAACTTAAGACCTTAATATTGCAAGTTTCTTAGTAGACAATTCATCCACCAACAGATGGCACAAATTTTGAGCTGATAGGCCCAGCATAATAATGCACTACACTGAAATTATGCATGTATCTGCTTAACTATGTGAAACTGTTTCAGGGCATCATTTTCTCCTGTAGCGTTGCTGACTTGATATTACCTTGAAACCAAAAGAATATTTTCATATTTATCTCTCATCATTTTCTCCTGTAGCATTGCTGACTTGATATTGCCTTGAAACCAAAAGAATATTTTCATATTTATCTCTCATCCATACTGCTATTCACAATTATGCTAAGCCTAGCATCTTTGAAACAGATAATCTTTTTGTCTACCTAGATCAAAATTTAAACTTACATTGTAGTATCATCTTGGCATAATGATCTAGTATTTTTTGTTTTTCATGATAATCTCTGCCCTTTCAGATAGTTGGGGATCGGCGAGGAGCAGTTTTTGGCGGTTTGGTTGTGGCCCCGTTGCAGCCAATCATAAAAAGGAAATATCAGGTCGGCGTTACATAACACACATAGCGATAATGTTTCCTTGTTAATTGTAATTTGAATTTAATCTTGCAGGGGAGTAATGACTGCTTCGTGTTCACCAATGTGGATGGCAGTCCTGTTATATGCCGTCCTACAGGTAATTTATGTTTGTTAATATATATGATTTAATAATTCCATGAAAAATAGGAAGTTTAGACTTGTCGTTCACTGATTGATTTCATCACATTTCGGTTCCCAACTGTACCAGTTTGTTATCAGCAATTCAGTAATTAAGTGGATATCTGTTATTATTCTTGCCTATATATATATCTATCCTGAATGTGTAAATTCTAAAATAATGCAGGTGCTAATAACTATTTCACGTTTTGCGCACCGGAATATTTGGCAATGGGAGGTGGGGGTCACTTTGCTCTTTATCTGGATGAGGACCTGTAATATCTTCTTCCTCTTCACTTTTTGACTATTTTTTTTATTTCATGTTAATTTGCCAGTAGGAAGTTCGCCAAGAAATGTAATGAAAAATATAGTGATGTTCATGGAAAAGAGTTATCTTTCATGCATTCTAACTAGTGCCAAGTATAGTAGGGCCATCTTATTTTCTTTGTGCATCTCACATGTTTTCCTCTGGCTATTGATCTCTGCAGTCTGAATGGTTCAAGTTCCACATCAGAGACTTTTAACAACCCATGCTTGTCACATACAGAGCAATTCAAAATCAAAGATGTCGAGGTATGCATTCCAGAGCAGAGCTAGCAGTTTTCCATATGCCTCGATATTCATCGTTTGTCATGATGAAAACTGACAGCAATGTCCTATCCAATGCAGCTGTGGGGCTTTGTCAATGCTTCCAAATATGAAGAGATGCTCACTATCTGCCGCACTGAAAAGCAAGGAATTTGGAATCTGTGATCGTTTGAGATTTGAGATTTGAGAAGTTATTGAGCTGTTGATGTTTGGTGCCAACCTATCCTCTGGTGTGGCCTGTACAGTTTTGTAGTATAGTTTTTCAAGACTTTTGTCTCTGTTGTATGTGACTAAATCGTATGTAGATGTCGATTAGAGTTTCCATATGGATTTATAATGTGAGTACAGCTTTCGTGTACTCTGGAGCATGACTTGACCCAGTTTTTCTTGATTGTAAATAATCCATAGCGTATCTCAAAAGTGCAAGTTTCTTAAATTCTGGCCTGCGCGTTATGAAATGGTATCCATTGTGAAACTCAAATGTTTCCTTTGCATTAGAACTTTTTAAGGGTCCGTATCCAGTATGTGAGGTTGGTCAGGACTCGGAGAAGCAGGGCTAGGCTCATGTTGAAGCCCACCAACTACCTCTAGGCCACGAATTTCCCGGCGAGTTTAGCCATAATGTTTAAAAAATATAATACAGGCCCATGTGGCCATATCCCGACCACGGCCGTCTCTTCTGAAGAGCCAAAAAAATACAGGCCCATAACCACGATGAATATCAGAGCGCTGACAATATGTTTTCTGTAATTTGAATCACAACTTGAGTATTTCTATAAGCCAAAGCACACGTCTTTGGGTCTATTTTTGTGCACTTTTAGCTAGATTTGTTGATGGCCTCCTAGTGCTACAACGAGTTAACGACTCCGTAGTGGCGCGTCTTGAACAATTGTTTGGTGCCCTACCCAGCACACATGGAATATTTTTGCCCTCCAAAATTCTATATGACCTCCTTTTTAGCTGTCAATGCCAGGCACATGCTTGAAAGTGAAGCAGTGACAATTCAGTTATTTGTCACATTTAAATGGTCACTAGAATATGATTCGTGATGATAAAATATTATATCACAAATTGTGTACAAAATCCTTTTTTCAAAAGACCCGGGAAAACCCTGGCATTATCATATAAGAAGAAAGAGAGTTCAATTGAAAAGAGATAATCTGTAGCTATAAATACGTATTACATATTTTTTAAGAGAAGTGGTTTTTTGTTTGATTGTGTGAATGCCTCTTTGGCTCCTGATTCTTTAGGCAGAATCAAAGTAGCTCTGCTAAATACTATTTTTTTTTAAAAAAAATTAATTTTTATCTGATTTTGTGAAGTGATTATCTTTGATTCTTTAGAATAAACTCTTATAATAAAAAAGAGAATGAAGCAGGGGCTAGAAGCTGAAAAAAATAGCTTCTCCTAATTGTATGAGTTAGTATTAAAGAATAAAAATGAGTTTTTTTTAACTACAGAATCACTTATCATCATAGAGTCAATTTTAGAGAAGATTTACTATAGTGTGTTACAAATGACTGGATCCCTCGTAGTGCATGCGCTCACTCAACGTTTCTTCAGTTCTTCAAGTCGACCCGATCATACTGTTTTCGCTCAAAAATTTATGTGATCAAAAGCTGTATGCTGCTAATAACACCAGTCTCGTAACTTTTCATGTGTCATGTTGATCGTGTATATGTACAGAGAATATACAAAATGTCACATGTCACAGAAAAAAAAAAGCTACTATGCAAAAGGGGAAGTACATACTAAAGCCCGTCTAGGAACAATTCATCAAGCTTAAGATCCATGCCTCCATAGTTTAGAGCAGATAAGCTAGCATACCAAGGATGCACAGCACATGCGCGTGCATCACTCTGCAGGTTCCGGCACCACCATGCATCATCAGAAGGGGAAGGCTCACCGATCGACGCTGCGCCTAAAGGCTCAATCGCTTTCAGGCCGGTTCACCACGACACCGTTCTACGCACTACCCCCTGCGTCTGCTGCACGGGGAGGACGACGACGTGTTCTTGGTGACCGCCATGGACGCCACGGCCTTGGCCCACGCCACGAGCTCCCGCTTCATCCGCTTCTCGTCGCTCCAGATCATCGGGTCCACCGGCCGGTCTTTTTCAGTGGCGAGGAACACCGGCGCCGCCGCTCCTCCCGAGACCTCCTCGTCGCCGATGCCGCTGCGGGGCGGCGGGAACAGCCGCCGCGGACTCTCAGCTCCCGTAGCCATCGACCGAAGTAATTAATCCGCGCGCGCACCGCAACGAGACCGATCGTGCTGCCTGCCACCGCCCCGACCGTGCCGCTCACTCAGCTAGCCGGCCGGTCGCTTCTGATCGCCGTGCTCCTGCTAAGAACGACGCCGCTGTCGACGCGGCTCGGTGGCTCTCGTCTATATGTAGAGAGAGGATGAAAGCCAAATGGCTAGTGTGTCCGTTGTGTGTGAGCGAGAGCGAGCGAGAGAGAGGATAATTCAACACGAGGAACTCGCTGCGCGCCATGGCGTCGCTTTATACAGAGTACGTGCGGGTAATATCTGGCGCGCCTAGATTCCTCGTCCCCGGCGGGCGTGTGACTAGCAGCACGCCGCGTCGGCCGCGGCGTGGCTGGCCGGACTTGGCGCCTCGGAGTTGGTTAGGCCGTCGCGGTCCGGCACGCGGGCCGAGACGGGACGGGCGCGGCTGGAGGCTCCTCTCCTGTTCATGCGCTGCCGCTACTCGTCGTCCTAGGTTCGCTTCCACGCCACGCCAGTCGCTAGAGTAGCTATCTAGGAAGTCGCCGGCGGTTACTGTTGCCGGACTCCGTGCGAGACATGTGTGCAGTAGTCTCCGGCGACAATGTCGTTGCTGCTGATGCTTCTCTTCCCTGTTCGGTGTCGCGTCATGTGTTGTACATGTTGTACACACAGTACACGGTCGATGATGTGCTGCCAAACGTCTCTCGCCAAGATGGCGAGATCGATACACACACGAAACACGGTATCCGTAAGGTCGAGTCGACCATAACACATCCTTTTCCCGGCCAAGCATGGGCACATGGCGCTCGATCGACGAGTACAGCATGCTACGCATTCAGGAACAACGAGACGCAGGATACGTTGGTCCACGTTCCGGCGCTCCCGCTCCCGGTCCTCCCGGCGCGGTGCCGTGCCTAACGTCGCGGGGGGCAGGGAATGATCGGGAACGGACGAACTCGGCTCCAAGTCCAACCGCCGCGGAGTAGCTCCACATGTGTGCGGCCGGGGAGTCGTTTCCAGCCGCGGTTGCTGTCGTGAGGACGACGGATCGTGCCGTGATGGCGGCGGTTAGCTACGTTCGTGGTCCGCGGCTGCTTGTATCGATGACGCTCTCGCAGTCTCTCGTGTATCACACAAGACTTGAGCTGCCATTATCACCGAACGTCGGCACTGAATCGGATCAAGGATGACCACCAGATAGATCCGCATATTCGACGGGCTCGATTCGACCGATGTGACAACCTGTAACGAACTAACGGTATAGTACTAAGATTACCAGTGATCGGTCCGGCGACCAGCGGCGTGTGTACGTACGTATCCGGCGCGAGCAAATATCTCCGTCGCGTTCCAGCTTTCAATTAGGCGCGCCGCTTTCGCGCATCATGAGATTCATGACCGATCGACCGGCCGGCGAGCTACAGCGACGTCGGCGTCGGCGGCAGTACTGCGGCCAGAGCTGTGGCCGAAGACGCCACTTGAGCGACGGTATTTGGCGGAGGAATAATCCGTGCGCCCGCGCAAATCAAGGAGGCCAGCGTTCGTGTCGCGGCGGCGATCACGAAATCGGGTTGTGTACGGCGACGATCCCAGCCGATTTATGGACTAGTTCATCTGGAGACAGTGAGACAGCTCGCGGCGCTCTATAGATTGCGTTTCTTTCTGCCACTTTATACGCGGACGACACAACCGCACGCGCTCGCGTCTCGCTAATGCATCGGGGATTCCTGGCTCCCGCAGTGTCGTCGTGTGACCCAAGGAGCGCCGCGTCAAGTCTACTGCCGCGGGAGCTCGGCCGTGCCACGAGCCTCTTCGGTTTTGGTTCGGGCGTCGCGGCCATCCACAGCATGCATGGGCTCTACTGTTCCAACAGAGAGCACTGCGGCACTGCAGGTGATCCTCGCCGAACGTGGCGCAAAGGCACCGTGCCCATGTCGCCGAGACAAGCACGGTGCAACGGGGAAACGTGACGTCCATACATGCATGCATATCCGTCCCAGTCGAGTGGGATCACGGATTTTCTAATTTCTCAGACGATTGGCACGGGTTCCTGCTGCTTTCAGGAATCGTTCGCGGAGGGGAACACAACACCGCCACTGCGGCACTGCGTCGCCATGCCTCGTGCTCGCACGTTCTGTTCCGGGTGCACCCCCCGTGCCGCACCCCAACCCGGTGGCGCCGGAGGAGGACCCAGGGTTCCCTGACACTCCGTAGGTACCGGCCTCCAATTGCCGTCGCTGTTTGGGACAAGAGCCCTCACAGTGCAGTAGCGGTGTTCCGTCTGGACAGCCGAGACCGTGATTAGTGGCCATACTTGCTTACGCCTATGCAGATTTGTATGTAGCTCTTTGATTATGATCGGTGTCATTTACGTGAAAGCCTAGTCAGCTTTATTATCCGGGTTTGCGCATCGTCCTACCAATGCTATTTTTATTTTCGCGATCTCTGCAAGACTGCAATATTTTGCCTAGGATTCTGTTTGAATTGTTTGGAGTACCAAGTTTCTGATGCCGTAACTTTGAGCCAACTATTAGCGAAGAAGACCCAATAACGCTAATTCTTCCCAGAAGGAAATAATTGACAGAGCTCAGCGACACCACAAAAACAATGAAAATTGTCGTTCTCTCATCAAACGAATCGATCCGCGAGATTTATACACGGCAAAATGGCATGATGTTGCAGCCTGCAGGCCCATAATTAGTTTTTTTTAATATAGATTAACCTTATCGAATCCTCTACTGAAAATGGCAAGAGTAGGGCCCCGCAGTTTTGATCTTGCGCCGATCAAATTAGTTTGAGGGAGTAGATTGAGTTGACATTTTCTTCATAGCCAGGTCATGGATGAAGTAGATCGTTTGGAAGCAAAATAGACTTCTTACTATCTTTGTCTAAAGAGGTACACAGCCATATCTTTGCAAGATTTCGATTTGTTATCTTTTGCTTATTCGGAAATCTCATTTTGACCAGTTGAATTTGTTGCCACTTTCTTTTCACTTCCAATATTATAGGACACCCTTGACTACCTAACAAATTTGCTAAAGAGAAAAAACTACCTTTTTTTAGCAAACAAAAGAAAAAAAAAAGAAGGGGAAGCTCCGCATATGCAAATAATAATTGGGAAAACACAGAGAAGTTCATACTAGTAGAATGTGTTAGTACGACAGTTCTGTTTTAATATGTGCAATGCATGTATTTTATTAAGACGAAAAAAAATCACGATACAGTTTATACATGGCAAACCCTTAGACACCTAGAACCACACAACTAGATCTAGAGCCACACATGAAACTTTGCATGCCACACAAGGCACCAACTAAAAATGGTACTACCATACCATGGCGTGTGTTTTGTTTACCAGAGTGGGTTCTAATTGAGCTGACATCTTGGAAGCTCTGTTAAGTTCGTTGCAGATCGACCAAATGGCTACAAAATGGTGCAACTCTGGAACCCCTTCCTGTTATTCTTGGCAATCGTTTGTGCCTCTTGAGCCATTCTTGCAGCATATAGTCATGGTTCAGTATCAGCCTTGGAAGAGGCGTCGAGGAAGCTGGTCCTCAAGCTCGGAAGCTCCTTAGGTCTTCTTCGATGCATTGTGTGCAATAACCATGATCAGATGTCCCGTAGTGACGGTTGAAGCACCAATGTAAGGAAGAGGTTGCATTTCGTTCGTCGGAGACGTACGTGTCCTTGTCTTCCACAGCTGCTGACCTGATAAAACGGATACGGCTGACTGACGACGACGAACTGTACGTACCATATAAAAAACCTATCAAGAAAATGTACGCTAATAACTACAACAGGTTCATTATTACAAGCCGATTAATCAATATAGTCTGAACTACAGTACTACACTATCCCTCGCAGCTCATCTCATGGACAGCGACGAGCAGCCGGCGACAACGCGGCGTTCCTGCCGGCCGCCATGGAGGCCACGGCCTTGGCCCACGCCAAGAGCTCCCGCTTCATCCGCTTCTCGTCGCCCCAGATCATCGGGTCCACCGGCCGGCCCCAGTCCGCGGCGAGGAAAACCGGCGCCGCCGCCGCCCTGGCTTCTGAAAAGTCACCCACGCCAGCGGCCGGGAACAGCCTCCGCGCACTCTCCGCTCCCAGAGCCATCGATCCACTCTCCGGAAAACCACCAAGCTCGTGTCGACACTGCTGATTGACGAAGCTTGCTTCTGTCGACCTCCGAGAACGCAGCTACACGATCGATCGTAGTGTGAGAAGTGGAGGAAAGGCTGTCGGGTGACTCAGGTGGTGGTATCGATGAGTGTCTGCTCCTGAGTGAGGAATTCGCTAAGTTGTCGCGTCTTTTTATAAGCGCGGGCGCCGGGGGGCAACACCACATCCACATCCACCTGCGCCCGCGCCTCCCGCGCGCGCATTATTTCGTCGCTCCCGTGTGCGTATGACCCGCAGCGCGTCGCGTCTCCCTGGCCGTGCTCGGAGTCTCGGAGTTGGGTGTGTTGAAATCTTTTCTCTGGGTCTAGTAGAAGTGTAGATCCGAGAGTTTCCGTGTCGAGAATAGATCTATGGTTCGGAGGTGGTCAATACCTTCGGATCCGGTCGCCGGAGTCGAGGAAGACGATCCGGCCATCTGCCCTTTGTCGGTGCGGTCCTCTGCGCTTGGGCAGCGTCGGTCGGTGAAGAGGGCAGTGGCGTTGGAGTCACGGCGACGTCGTCGATCTCTCGGTGGCGGCGGTCGTCGTGGCGGTGGCGCTTCCCGTCGGCACAGCGCTCCCTCACAGATCGGGTTTAGGGATGTCGGTGGGGTGCGGCGGTACGGATGAACTTAGGTCATGAGTTCCGGCCGGCCCCCCACCTCTATTTATTGTGGCGCTGGCGACAGGGGCCCACCAGCCATAATGGGCTGGGCGCCCCCGATCAAGGCGCGATTAAGTCAAGGGCCTATTAAGGCCGTTGGGCCAAAACGGGTGGAGATCAATTCCTAACATTCTCCCCCTTGATCTCACTTTTTACTTTTATCTTTACTACTTTTAACTTCACTCATTTCATTTCAGATTAATGCATAGAACTGCCTCATCGTCACAGTCAATCGCCGATAGACTTAACAGCTACAATACATTTTTCTGTTCTGAAATAGTTACTATACATTTTTGGGCCATCTTTTAGTTCAGGAGTCACAGGCTTTCCCTTAAACCCATGCCGGCAACATGTTCTGTAAATACTCTGGGTGGTAAGCCTTTAGTAAGCGGATCCGCTAGCATCTTTGCGGTGCTTATATGCTCAAGACTTATGATTTGATCCCGAACTTTATCTTTCACAACATAGTACTTTATGTCAATGTGTTTGGCAGCACCACTTGACTTATTGTTGTGTGCATACGTTACTGCGGGTTCGTTATCGCAGTACAATTTAAG
>BCLG01005082.1:19150-31140 GCA_001602295.1 Zoysia matrella | reverse complement strand
TACACCAAGAAAGAGGAGTGTCATTCTGATAGCCTAAACTACAAGAAAGAAACTCGAACTCCTCCTTTCTCATTCACCTTGCTTCAGGCTGGTTTGATGAGTGATCTTTAGTTTCAAGAAAATGAACTGTATATAGAGAAAAGTGCACCAATATTTCAGTTACCTTTCTTTATCTCAAAATATGTGCATCATATATTTCGATGTCAAGATGCGCTTTTTACTGCATGTGGAAATGTGATGCAACTTAAAATCATTTGATGTCTTAGCTTACAAGGGCATGAGATATATCTTCAGCCTGCTATTTTGCATCCAAATCGTCAACTTGTTTCATGTCTTAGCTTGTAAGTTTGTAGTTATGGAAAACACAGGGAGAAAAAAAAAATTTAGCAACTGCAATTATTTCCTAGTAAAGAGGAAAAAGGCAGCCTTGTTTTGACCATAAGTTTGCTTGTGCTTAGATGTGACATTGTTTCTTAAATAGAAATATATGTTTCATAGCATGAATGTTTTCTTTTATATATTTGTGGCACATCTTTGGATGAAGTTGACTTGGATTGCCATTTGTGCAAAAGCACTGAGGCATACCATGTGTCCACTTCGCCAGACAAAAATATTAGGCTAAAAATCAAGCCAGATCTTTGGCATGACAGCAATATGCAGTGCATGTTTGGACTTTAATTTTCAGGAACTGTTAGATACTATATTTCTTATTAATCACAGCTGCTACAACCCATGGTTGACCTGTGTTATGTTTCCTGTCTACAGATCAGGTGCTTGAGACCATGACTAATGGCTGTTGCCATCCAGCTTCCGATGGTAAAAGAAATGGCTATTTGGATAAAAAGACCAACACAGTATCACTCCCTCCCTTTGGGCTTGCAGCACACAAGGTACAAGGTTCTCTCTGGACCAACCCAAGGACAGGAGATCGTAAAAGGATGAACACCCTCTTCAGCGCGGCGGACTCCTGGCTTAAACAGCTTGCTGTCCAGCATCATGACTTCAACTTCTTCGTCACTCACCCCATGTGAGCCACTTATCTAGTGGAGCTTGCAAAGAAGCACATGGGGGATGACTTGGAGCTACTATAATTACTTACAACATCGAAAAGGGTAGCAAATGTTTATGGTACAGTGCCCTGGTAAAAGTAAGTCTAACATTTGCGGATAGGCATACACTGCTTTAGTTTGTTGCAGTGAATACTAAACTTGTCAGGACTTGAAAGGTTTTCTGTTTCCTGGTTGAAGATGTAACTGATTTGTACAGAAGTTTTGCAACTAATTTGGTATCCGGCGTTGTGGTTGGATCCATATTATAGTTCCTGTCGTATGTATTTTTAGTTTTTTCTTTAGCGCCATGGCGGATTTAGTCCAGGATGAAATCGCTTGTGAAGACTAGTTCGACCTGAATCAATGTGACAATTTCATTCCCTATACAGTAAGGCAGTTGCGTGCGGCACTTTTCAATCTGTCGTGTTATTGAGCTGTGCTCTGAATCAAGATAGTTGCATAATTTCTGTGGGAGGAACTTGCAAACAATAGCAATTCCAGATTTGTGAATGTCATCTTCTGAAAGGAATGCTTCCAGTATCTGGGAACCTTGTGAATCTGGAGCAATTATTGTTTGCCAGATTTGTACTATCTGTGGTATAGTAAGAGCTGTACTCTTTGTTAAGGGTTAATGCTTCGGATCCTCAATCCTCATAAAGAACAGCTTCACAGTTTATTTCGCAAAGAAAACATTAGCTTCATATCCATCAGGGAAAGAACAATCCCGAGAGTGATAGGTGATACATGCTTTGCATAATCAACAGAACCAAATCGGCATATACAGGTCCAGTCCTTCCATGAACTATTCTCATGCTTTCAGTACGAGTACAAAGGAACTAACGACACACTACAGATAACAAGTAACAACTGCGGAGTGTACTCTAATCATGTTTTCCATAGTTGCATGAGATTAGTTGATGGATTATCATTTGATGACGTACAATCAAGTTTTTCCGGCTTGACATAAGCAAGCAATGAGCCAACAGAGAGAAAAGATGATTGCTTTATCCTATCTTGCTAATCACCTGATGAAAAATTTTCAGTTGTTTGCTCCAGTTTCAATTACTTCTCTCAGTGTATAACCAGATGGAGCCTGCATCACTCTCCCAATGCATATGAATTGTCCGTGTCTTCGCTACTCACAAACAACTAGTACTAACTTCAGGTTGTTACTCCGGTTCCAATGACTGGTTGTAGGTCTCGCTGCTGCGTGTAGCTCCAGTACGTGATAGACATTGCACATGTATGCAGTGGCTTCTTACTTCTCACCTACAATACTTTTGTAGTTAACCATGTAGATGGCAACCAATGTGAGAAGTGCACCACAAATTTGTACAGGTGAAAAGGATTCCCCCAGGAAGATGTATCTGCACAGCAAGAAGGTGGCAAACACTGGTCAAGAGAATAAAAGTGACTTGTGGTTGTGAAAGGTTAGTACTGTAACTCATTCTGAAGGATCTTACCCGAAAATAGATGCGAACATGGGAGTTAAGAAAGTAAGAGAACTAAGTGTGGTTAAGCTACCTGCAAGTAAGAAAAATACAATTTATATGGATGCCTAACAAAGTGAATGTTAGAAGTACCAGGAACACTGATAACACCAGAGTAGTGGGTAGCAGTTTTACCTCTTGTAGCATTGTAGAAGTACACACCATAGCTGATAGCACTGCCAAATATAGATGTATAGCCAAGTGCTAATACATCACTCCATGTGAGATCTTGAAGGTGTCCACTCAGAGCAGGATCATGATTAAGAACAGATATAACCAGCAAAGGAAGCCCTCCTATTATCATGTGCTGCCATAACACGTGGATGTCAGCGTTTAATGTTAAAGCAGTGTCAGCCAATTCCAACAACTATTGAAACTATGTAAAAAAGATACATAGCTACAATCCTGCACTCAAGGGAGCATCTACATTATGATGGAACCACTACATAATTAAGAATACATATGCTGATATGAGGATTCTAAGATATTTTCTACTGAGAATTCTAATGTGATGTTTGAAAAAAAATATTCTGCACCTGGCGAGTGCATCAATGTTCTTGGCCTTTGGCATGTAATGGCATTCAAGGAATCTAAGCAAAATTTCGTATGTATTGCTTGCAGGGGTATTTTTATGTTTTCAAGTGCCCTTTAACACTGTTAGAGAGGAAAACCAACAGCAGTGGCACAGGAGGCATAAAAAATTAGATGGGCGGCAAGGAAGGAACTTGGATATTTTCCATGGCAGGTAGCGGGTTAGATTTTCAATGGCATACAGGAATTTGCTCAATAATATAGTGAACGTGTATTCATCTGTCCGTAGCATACCCATCCTGTCGCCATGATTGGATCTGAATACTTTGACACCCAGCGGACCATAATAGTTCCGACTGCCATGCTTTGAGCTGAGAGGAACATCCACCACTCCCCACTTCCCCAGATTGTTGTGTCGTTTCCATCAAGTGACAGTGCTGGAACCTGAAACACAGCTACTGATATACAGATTCCATAAAATTTAAGCAAACAATGTGCAAAAGGAAGCATTATGTTTTTACTCCATGTCTGAGTTTCATAAAGTTCAAATGACCAGATATATCTTTCCACCATTTTATAGACGATATATTGATATGTGACACTAAATACCCACTTTCACATTGTACCAGAGTAAAGAAATCAGAAGTGGCACAATTAGACTATTATTTTAAAATTTAAATATTATTACGAAGATGTCAAAAATCCAGTTATGCATGTGTAATACACACAGTTGAGACTATAAACAGCAAGCACATGTTGCTGCAAGGTATCTCCTGCTCTATTGTTTTCAATCAAAACATTGGATCTGTAGAAAATAGTGCTCAGTCATCGTCAATGCAAATTGTTATCATGATCGACATCCATGGCTTAACTCCACAGTCTACACTCTACATTAATGTATAGAGAATATTTTTAATACGCATCAGCAAAACGCAAACCTCAAGAAGCAAAAGTCCGATGACACCCAGTACGAGCCCTCCAGCTCCAATTGCACCAATTGACTCTCCAAAGAGCAGGGAAGCAAGAACAGCAACTGTCAACGGTTGAGAATCAATTATGACCTGCAATGGAGATTTCAGTTTCATAAGGGCAACATGCTCAGCAGGCCAAAATGACAAAAGCCTGAATGCTTTCCTGACGATCTAAAGAACAGCATAGGGGAATGGGTTTGGCCTTACGCTCCCAAGCCCCGCTGACGTCTTCTGCAAGCCCTCCGCCAGGAAGCCCTGCGAAGCAAGAACCGATGCTGCTTGTTAAAGAACATCACATATAACCATACGGCCAAAAAAGAGCTCGAGCCTTTGATTTGCAATGCTATCAAAACATTGCGCTCGCGGGCATGCCAGCACCTGGAAGCAGGCTGCGTCGACAAGGCCGAATGCTGCGACCGCGAACCAAGCGGTCCACCCAGACGGCTGCTTCCTGCCGCGCGCGGCGGCGAAGGCAACGAGCAGCGCGCCGGCGGGGAGCAGCCGCAGCGCGGCGACGAAGAAGGGCCCCGTCCGGGGTATGACCCCCTTCATCGCCACCATGGCCGTGCCCCAGAAGAAGAAGGGCGACACCAGGGACGCCCACTCCCAGAGCTCCCCGCCCGCGACCGCGAGCGACGCGGGAGAGCCAGCCTCCTCCACTCCACCTTTCCCTCCCTGCTCCTCCGCGGCGGCAGGGCGCGGGAGGACGGGCTCCGCGCCGGTGTCGACTACGCACTCCACGTCCGAGCCCGTGCCGACGCAGTCGACCGCGTCGGCCGGAGAGGGCGGCGACGCCTCGCGGCGCGCGGCCGTGAGGCGAATGGAGGAGCCGCACGGCCGGCGCTGGGTGGCGAGCGGTGGGTAGCGAGGCCTCGTGGGAGGGAGGGGTGGGAGCAGGAGGAGGAAGCGGGTGGACGCGAGACGGGCGGCGGCCGGCATCGTGGCCGGAGGCTGAGGCTCCTAGCCGGCCGGCGCGAGGGGAGTCGGGAGTGGCGGGCAGCGCGCGTCGTGGCGCAGCGGACAGGTGGGGGTGGGATCTTTTTGGTCCGTTCGTCCGCTTGGTGCACAGATTCTGCGGCAACCGTGTAGCTGTCACTGACACGTGGGGTCAGGAACTCAGTGTCAGTGAATCCTCCGTTTGATCTGACTACTGTGCCGAAGCTGGACGCCTGAACGCGGGAATACCACTGCGTGCAGTGTGCGGCAACAGGATGTGGCTGGGCGAGCCCCCGGCGCGCGCCACCTCCGCCGCCATGGCGCGCACGAGGCCCACGACCGCCGCCTTCGAGTTCGACACAGTATACGCAGGAGGTGCGACCTTGCCAGGCCGCCCACCACGGTCGCGACGCTGGACGTGGAGATGTTGCTGCCGCCGCGGTGCGGGACCATGACGCGCGCGGCCTGCTTGACCCCCGCGACCGTCGAAATCCGCGAGGTCGAGGGTGCGCCGAGCCCGCGCGGATGCCGGAAGAGGAGCCCACGACGCCGGCGTTGCAGTTTGCAGAACGAAGCGGGCGTGCCGCTTGACCGCGAGGTCCCCGGCCGCGGCGACCAGCTCTACGTCCTGGACGTTCGGCGTAACCACCCTTGCGCCTTTCCTCGCGAACTCCGCTGCTGTTGCCTTCCCGATGCCGCTCCCGCCGCCGCTGATCGCGGCCACTTCCCGGTCAGCCTACACTAACCAGTTCAGCTACTTCAGTTTACATCCTTGACATGCAGCTGAGATGGCGGAGCTAGCAAGGTGTCTAAATACCCAGCCCCGCACGCAACGGCCGTCTAGATGTTGTACGGGGCGGGGTTGGCGCCGCCGGCGCATGGCAGTGGCAGGTGAGTTCCGTGGAATGGACAGGATGCCGGCAGGCCGTCGCTGCGGCGGGCAGTTAGGCTTCTGTGTGGGCCTTCTGGGTTAGCGTAGATGAATGGCCCAGAGCAGAGGCGCTGAACAAGAGATTCGGGTCAAAAGAGGCGGGCCCGTTGGATCGCGATTAATGGTTGCAGCAATTGTCCGGTGACTATTTAGGCCCGTACTCGTTTTCTCTGTGGGCTTGTGTTGGGTATGGCCAAGGCCATGGTCCCTGTCTCCCTGACTGGACGCTGTAATTTGGGCGTGGCGGAGGCCGGCGAGCGGCGAGCGGGAGACACGGCGATTTCTGCTGAGGCGAGCAGGACCGCAGGTGCCCACCGCCACCAGCGAAGCACGTCTCCCGGCGTCCGTCGGCGATCAATCGGAGCCGGTGGCTGGGGTGCTGTCTCGCGACCGCGCCGCCGGCGCCCAGCCTCTACAACGAGGTATCGTATTCTCTCAATGCTCGCGTTAATTTTTTTCCCGCTTCGCATAGGAAAAAATTTAGAAGGCTCATTAGTCCTTCCATTCCCTGAAATTCAGGCGAAACAAAAAAAAAAAATCCCATCCTCGTAGAGATATAGTAGGCAATCGATTATATTACAGCTGCAACTTTAATTTTAGCATCATACAGTACTACGAGCGCCGGCATTCGACGGCACATTACATACTACACTTACAGTTACTGATAATTCTGCATACCACTATAACCAGTATTCTGAAATGGGGTCTCCTTCCTAGCAATCCTTTCATGGATACCGATACCCCATTCCCTGAATCCTGATCGAATGGCTGCGTCCCACTGTATGGACGCTGCACTTCTCCGCTTTCAATTACTTTGGCGTCAGGACGTACATCTTGCAGTCGTGAGGCGCCACAGAGGCGGATAAATGTCCCTTAGCCGAGAACGAGGAATGCTGCGCACGACAATGGGGCACACGTCAAAATGAGCTCCAGAAGTCTGAAGTCTGAACCAAACAACCTTCTCCAGTTCTCTACTACGAATATGGTTTTGGGGATGTAAGTAAAGGAAAGCTTACCGCCCATAGATCGCGGGCAGTGACGGAGGCTGATGGATCAAGCCCGATGAGCGACCATTGCGCGGTGATGGTTGCCTGGTAGCCCTGCCTGTTCCAGAGGACCACGGCTTTCCTCTTGTTGCTGAGGGGCCCTGCCCAAACCTATAACAGAACACAACACAAGACAACATTTTCAGCTTCAGGAAAAGCTCTATATGGTTTTGCTCTTGGACAAACGGTTTCGCGAAAGCAACTAGGAGTACAGAAGAGGTTGAGGAGTGCTACCTCCAAGCCATTATCAGAGTGCACTTTCCTTCCTTGGACGCCTAGCCTATCTGTTCAGAAAGGTATTGCATTAGTACACCAGAATACTCCATACAATCATTTCCAAGAACGTGGAAAAGAAGCCTTGCCTTGGTTGACAGCGATCACCTCCCAGTTGCTGAGTATCTCCTTAGTTTGTGGGCTCATTGAGCGTACGTCACACCCGATCAAAAGAGGAGCCTGCACAAGGTAAACCATGTGTTTTCAGTGACGGAATACAAACCGTTACACATCGCAAAAACATTGCTGACATGCAGAAAATAGAGTACCTTGGCAAGTGCCCAGATGCTGAAGTGAGAGCGGTATTCCGCATAAGACATGCGACCGTTGCCCACTTCAAGCATATCAGGATCTGTGGTGGCAGCGCAAGGGAATGAGAATCTATTTTACCAGCTGGAAGTTAAACAAATGGTTAAACACACTGTAAGACAGAACAATCTTACCGTTCCAGCCACCAGGTCCGGCATAGGAAGCCCATCTGTCGTTTTGGTCTGCACGAGATGTCATGCTGAAATACCGTGGTAATAAGATCAGTCCTGTCATTTTAAATAGTTACGGAGTAGATTTTTCAAATAGGTTGAAATGAAATGAGTAGCACCTGCCCCAATTGTCAGCGATATCCTCTGTTGTTCTCCAGCTGTTTCCCATGCTGCCTGCCCAGGTGGCAGGATTTTCTTTTCCCCTATATAAGAAAGTTGAGTAAATCAAATGGAGTAGCACTTATTACCTCCGTCCCATAAAAAGATCATTTTTTTATTTTCAGAAACCACGTTTGACCACTCGTCTTATTCATTTTTTTTGCAAATATAAAAACAAATAAGTCATGCTTATAGTATTTCTAATGATAAAACAATTCACAATAAAATAAATTATATTTTCACAAATTTATTGAATAAGACAAGTGGTCAAACTTGAAGTTTGAAAGTCAAAAAATGATCTTTTTATGAGACAGAGGGAGTACCATTTCTCCCATCTATCAAAAAAAAATTGCATTAAAGGGAAACTCACCATTCACAGATAGAGAAGAATATGTTCTTTCCATATGTCTTCATGGCATTGCTCATTCTAGTGTATCTGCGTCACCCATGAGAGTTCACTCAGCAATCTGACATATAAGGCCGAACATAGGCCGTGCTAAAGATACTGTCCTCTGATACCTTTCCCGGATGCTCCTTCCAGCATCGTTGCAGTTGTCATACTTCAGATAATCGACACCCTGGAGTTGTGACAGGAGTCAGAAGAATATCAGAAAAGAAAAACAGATGATCAACCACTGTATCGTTTCGCATCAGGATATTTACCCAAGATGCAAAAGTTTTGACATCCTGTTCTTCATGATCAAGTGATCCTGGCATTTTGTTGCTGCATGTCTGTGTTCTGCAGTACCCAAGCGACGTTAGATTCATGTTCATTGCTAGTTTTTAATAACAACTGAGCAGTGGTCTCTGGTCACTGAGTTCAGTGACTCATGGATTTCAACAGAATTGTTTTCTTATAATGATAGATCTGATAACTTGCGTACCCAGCATCACTGTAGATGCCAAGCTTAAGCCCCTTAGCATGCACATAATCTGCGAGCGCCTTGATGCCAGATGGGAATGTTTGTCGATTTGCAACAAAGTTACCCTGAGAAAGAAATAATTGCAACTGTCAATACTGACAGCACCAAAAAATCTTTTTTGACCTTTATTACTGAAGCAAATAGCTTCCTAGAAGTTCCTGCCAAAAATATTTTTTCCTGTTCACACTGATAATATTGTTGAAAACGATGGTGGTGGTTGGTGGTCAGCGTTGCTTGTGGACAATTTGAAATTCCTTACCTGGTAGTCCCTGTTAGGTTCTGCCCAGCAGTCATCTGCAAGATGTAGATTAAAAAAAAACATTTCAGCTAAGAACTAGTGCTTATATGTTACTTAAAACAGGGGTCATAAGCAATCCATACCGATATTAACATATTTGTAACCCAGTTTCGCTAGACCGGTGTTGACCAATGCATCAGCTGGTGAAAGAAAAATCAGTTAGAGAAGGGTAAAAGGTTATCGCATAACAGGTTCCTACTGCAATGTGTGCTCCAAAACTACTTTGTACGGAACAAGAACAGGATTATAAATAATACCGGTGATGTGTATTTGATCCCATAACAACGGCAATGCAATGATACTTTAAACAGTACAACATGGTCACGGGTCATTTGTCCTTAACCAACAGCCAGTGACATGCTAGTAGTGACTCAGTGGTTCATTCACAAGCCACACATCTTGGTAGAGTGAGTCCAAGATGACCCGGTGAGCTGCATGGTCCTGCAGCCGCTCTCTTACGAGAGAACCAGATAGTTGAGTTGTACCTATCCTTGACTGACGGATTCAGCCAGCTGGGTCGTGTCCCACCTTTGCTGAGGCTTTCAGCACTAACAACCACATACTTTCTCTCTATTTCAAAATTGTTATCACCGACCAATGACGACAATTTTATAACGGAGTAATTTGATAGGTCGCACCGAGGTGTTTTTTTTTTTTTTTTTTGCTGTCCGTTGGATTGGACCACCAAGGTTTGAGAAATTGATGAGGACAAACTATGAGACGCATTCAGTCATAAAGACACGGATCTTGATTTACTAGATCTGACCTCCATGTGCTCCGGTCATGCGTGAATATTATTTCTGATTTTTCAATCCGATCCTCTAGCAGTGTCAAGAGGAAGAATCGATGGAGCCCTTCTGGACATTTGACACCAGCATCACGTCATTTCATATGTTTGGCTATAATTGTAAAGTTCTTTTCGTACTCATTTGGCGTTGGTCCTCTCAATTTGATGGCCTAAAGTCAAGTTCTCAATGGATGGAGTTTCAGACCAGAAGAACCGCTGCACGCCCCAATGATCTTCAGATCCGATCTAATTCAAAGAAATAAGTATACTAAATTAATCCAAGGAATAACCTCGAAAGGTAGCACTAGTGTAATGTGGTTGTGGTCTTCTTTGCTGGGACCATCATGCCCACTCTGATTTGCCGCCGCTTAATGCATCAGCCAACAACTCTGCTGGAATTGTAATTTGTGTGGGATGCTGGCGAGTTGTATCACCGACAACGATGCTTGTGAAGGCTTTCTGCTCTGCTACATTTTTTTTTGTTGTTTTGGGAGGACATTATAACATGTTACTACTGTACTATCGTTGATGCCGACGCAACAGGGATACGGGACACCCAATATGTCGTGCATGCATGCCAGGCCCCAGCTCGGCTCGTAGTCCCAGCCAAAACCCAAAAGCTGACTGATTGCCCTGTTAAAGCAAAGGTTAAAAAAAGCGGACTTGCGACGACACAGCAAACAGACGATTCCCACCAGCCCCCCCCCCCCCCCCCCCCCCCCCCCCCCCCCCCCTCCCTCACGGAACGGGGTCCTGGAGTATAACCTCGGGTTACTGTTTCTTCTCACGCGAAACACTGTAGGAACTCTGAATTTATGCCTCCAATTCGGAGGACCCGCATCCCGCACGCACCGCCGAATTCGCCAACGTGAAATGCGCTACTACCCAAACGCGTGATAGCGTTGGATGGATCTGCCGAACATGGGAAGGCGCGGGTTCGGCATGGGCGCCGCTCGTTGCGGACGAGATGAGATGAGGAGCCGTGGGAACTGGTAGATGGAGGAGCGAGTGTGAGTGATGTACCTGTCTGCTTGATGATCTGCTCGTTGATGCCGCAGTAGAAGTGGTTCCAGCTGTTCCACCTAATCAACACAGTTCGCCAGAAGAGTCAGTCAGTAGCGGGTTATATATTAGGCACAAAATATGATAACCCTGTACCTAACCTAAACCGTACATCATCGCAGAGCACAAACAGTAGTGACAGTTTCTAGTTTATTGTTAAGCTTTCTGGGGTTTTTTTCACTCAATTTTCAGACGTTTTCATCCTCCTCGTGCAGAGCCCACTGCCTTGTGTTGCCTGAACGTTAATCCACGAGTAAGAAATGCTTAATGCAACAGCTTATGCCTAACCCCAAGCAGCTGTTTTTGAGATAATAAACCTACAGCCCTTAGCTAGTTGCAAGCCACGAATAACCGGGCAACCTGTGCTCTACATGCTGATGCTGTGATGCATTTCCGCACCGTGCAAACGACTCTGTCGCGTCGGCAAGAGGAGCAAAATGCCACCACGTGCACTCACCTAATCCTCGCAGTCTCACCGATCTATCTCTGCGCACAAGAATCTGCCGCGAGATTGAGCTACGCCCAAGCCCAAGGCACGCAGTCAGCAAAAATGGCTTCTTTTATTCACAAAAAAAGGGAGCCAGCACAAGGGGCTAAATCTGATGCTTTGTCCGCGGGCGGAGTAGAGCCATGACGGAAAGCGAGCCAGCGGTGGTGACAGCCGGATACGGCCGGCGGCTCGCGTCCGGCGCAAGCGAAAGACATGTCTGTTTCCCTCCCTCGCGCAAAAGATTCTACGCGGCGGCGCGTCATGGGTTCTACGCGTCGTGGAATTGTTTTCTTGCTTTTCGGTAGTTTGGCTTGGGCGGGCCGCTGTTACTCGGAGCCAGTCTGCCGTGTTCGTGAGCAGCCAAGAATGGTGCGGCCGAGGAGAACAGAACCACGAAAAAAAGGAGCTCGACGTGCGGCGACGAGCGCCGCGACGACGGCACCGACGGCAAGCGAAGCGTTACAAGCAGAGTTGAGCACGTACGTACCCCATCTGCGGCGTCATGCCGAGGCCGTTCGCGAAGGCATTCCGCCGCGCGCGCCGCCATCCGCGCCGCGCCCGCCGC
>BCLG01005081.1:0-29715 GCA_001602295.1 Zoysia matrella | reverse complement strand
AATATTCAACACAGTTACCACAAAATATACAAACTCCGAAATCAATACTATAATTAAGCAATTGTTTCTTTTTAATATCCTTTTCAAATCTCCAATCCACAAGGGGTAGATCTATCGGACATACATTCACAAGCAATACATTTATCAAATTCAAAGTGTATTCGCCCACAGAAACGCTCTGATGTAATTGATTTTTCATAAGGGTAGTGAATTGTTATAGGTAAACAATTTGTGTGGGATAAGGTAATTATGAAACCTTGACCAATGTATCTTGCGGCGCATATTGTTTGTTGTGGGCCAATAATGAATTTTTTTTGCATATGTATTAATACGCTTAGTCTGATTTCGAAATTGTACTTTTATGTTTACGAGCTAAAGTTCTAGCACATGAAAGTCGAAGTATACATTTTAGTTGATACAAAGTCCATTTTTTTGAAGATCCACTATGATAATGAAAAAGATTTCTACATATCCGACCAAAGCGATCTAGAATATCCCAATCTGATAAATCAGTCCAAATGGGTTTACTAATAGGATGCCCCAATCCAGTACAGAATTGAGCTTTTGATAAGATCCAATGAGGGGAGTTGCGGGGCTGTGGTATCAAATTTTTTCATTCGAGTATCTATTAGAAAAAAAATTCTCCAGCATTTGATTTCTTACTAAGAAAGTATTTATTGGTACACTTGAACGGTACCCCAGAAAATCGAAGCAAGACTTTGTTAATTGGTTTAGACGAATCCTTTGAGGTTGAGTCCAAAAAGAGAGAAAATATTGCGAGAAATTCACAAGATAAGATTTCCATTTCTTTTGAAAAAGAAGAGTTCCTTTTGATGCAAAAATTGCCTTTCCTTGATATCGAACATAATGCATAAGAGGATCCATAAAGAACCATACGGTTTTCCGAAAAAACCCTGGGTACATTACCCCAAAATGTTCCATCTTCATAGAAAAGTGGATTCGTTCCAGAAAGGTTTCAGAAGATATTAGTCGTAAGCAAGAAGATTGTTTACGAAGAAATAACAAGAAAAATCTCCCTTTCTTTTCAGGGTTTGTTTTAAAAAATGTAACACCCTGTTATGACCATATTGCACTATGTATCATCATTTGATAAATCGAGAAATGCTTTTTTCTCTGATTCAAGTAGAAATACAAATGGAAAAATTAGAAGAGTATTCAGAAAAACAGAAATCTCGTCAACAATACTTCGTTTACCCACTTCTCTTTCAGGAATACATTTATGCATTTGCCCATGATTATGGATTAAAAGGTTCCGAACCTGTGAAAATTTTGGGTTGTAATAACAAGAAATTTAGTTCACTACTTGTGAAATGCTTAATTTTTCTAATGTCAGTAAAACAATTAAACAAGTAGAATTACAACTAACATAATATTTTAAATCAAAATATTATGTATAGCAGTATAGATAGACACTATAGAAGCATTAGCAAAATATAGGTTTAATATGTTCAAAGGGTTAGAGCTTGCCTGCAAACTCCTAATCTTCGAAGCTTGAGGTCAGAGGCTCTTCTTCAAGATCCTAGTCTTCAATCAGGGGCAGAGCTAGCGTTGTTTGATCGGGATCACAAGACCACGATGACCCTGAGCAAAAGCTACTAATACCTATAGTTTATTTGATAATGACCCCGCTAATTACTCTATAGTGACCCTAGCGACGATTTTGACTGGCTCCGCCCCTGTCTTCAATCTCTGGCTTCACATTTAAATCTTCGTGCTTCTCTTCACATGCAAGTCCTTCTGATTCCTCTCGAATCTAAGCTCTTCCTTACACTCAGCGATATCTACATGAAAAAAAATACTTAATAAATTTAAAAAAGAAACAGAGCTCGAGAAGAAGCGATAAAATCCAATGGACTTCGAACAAGAACCAAATAAAAACCGAAGAAAATAACCGACAAAGATCATGCACGACGTTACAGCTATTGCATTCTAGATTATTTTAAATACTTTTATTTAGTGCTTAAGCGGATACATGGGTGAGCTCAGCGTGTATTGTGCATTGTTCAGTGTGTGTGATACTAATGCCTTTATATAAGGAAGCATATCTACAGTGAGTGGCTTACCCCTATTTATTAGTGACTAACTACTAGGTTTATGTTAAGAAAATTTTACTCATTGTTAAGTGATCATGGAGGTGAGTTATGCAGATTCTCGTAATGAAGACTTGTGAACGAGTGTCTGTTTAGGCCGAGACTCAGACTAGTTAGGCCTGGTGTGCATGTGCATGTATATGTAGGCAAGATGCATGTATATAGATGGCAACAATTTGGATTAGCAACTACACAGTGTGCTATGCTTTATTGCCTATCTTCTATATGCATGAAACCAATGGTGATTGTAGATTAATTACTTTATTTCTATAGTATGCTATGGCTTTTTGATAATTACTAAATTCTATCTTTATAAATGACTAATAAGCTTATGTGTGTTATAAGTACTAATGCATGTGAATGCAAGGTAAGATGCTCATTTGTGCTGTAATTACTTAATTCCTAATATATATGTAGGTAGTCTAGTGTTTAGCTACTAATTAGTAGATTCTAATTTTTAACTAATTTACATTGAGTTAACACAGTATGTGTGCTGATGCATGCTAGCTAGAGGTGGGATGCGTATGCAGGCTATTTTAATTTTTACTTCCTAATATTTAGCTACTAGCTATATGACTCTAACTCTAAATTATATTACAGCTAACATTAACATGTGCACTAATATATGCTAAGGATTCTTTCAAAATCATGCTAAGTGATTAATGATTAATTACTAACTTAATTTATATAATTGTACAACTAAAGTTAAAAGTGGTCCATGTACCAATATACACTAATGCAGACTACAAGCATGTTGATGTTGTTACTTATTAATGATTAATAACTAGTTACCAAACTTTTACATTTAAGCTACTACCCTAGTATAGGTTACCTGTGCTCTAATGCATGCCGAGAGCATAATGAGGTGCACCCTAAGTATGACATGAATTTATGCTTAATTACATTGTGCGATAAATACTAATAGGTCGGTAGGTGTTTGTGTACGGATGCAGGCGTGTGTTCTTTTATGTGTCATCCTATTTTAGTGCTCGAATGATTTCATGGGTGAGCTATGCTGGTGGCTTAAGCTACAGACGGTGAGGTACATAGTGCACTATATTTGCTATTTAACTTCTATACACGTGCAAGTTATTCTATGCTATTAGTAATTAGCTGATTAATTTAATCTACATAATTAAACTACTAAATTAAGTCAATAAGTGGTGCGTGTACTACCTGTGCTAATTGATATTTACATATTTTTCTAATATGTATGTAGTAAACGTTAGTATTTAGCTAGTAATATTAGGATTCTAAGTTTAATCTAAATATATAGAGCTAAAATGGGTATGCGCACTACTGCATGCTAACTAACAAAATCATGCTAAAGTGAGATGCACATTAACATGAATACACTCTTAGAAATAAACCACAATTGAAATAAAATCGATAAACTAATAAAAAGAATTAAGCAGTTAAACTCCGCTAAAACTTACTATGAAGAAAAACCAGCATGGGTGGAGATCATCTGAGGTTTGAATGGTTTCAAATGGTGGGACTCGAAACAAGGATTCCAAAACGCTGACTAGAAGATCAGCAGAGACGTATATAAAATCACAGAAAATACTAAGGGCCTGAGTGTAAAAGGTTTGGATGGAACTGTTATCAATATAAAAGTTCAGAGGATACTTATATGGCTCGAGGGCTCTTCTGCAAAAATGGCTTTTACTAGATCGAACGAACGGCTCCAAGCTAAAACAGAACCATCGTTCTGGGGACGGTGGCCAGCTAGCCGGTCCACAAACCTCGCCGTGGACCGCGGCGGTAAGCTGGCCAGGGAGGGCTCGCCGAACCTGGGGAAGGGACGAAGTTGCAGGAGGGTGGCGCGGCGAGTCCGGCTGTGGGGTCGGAGAGGCCGGGGAGGCGCGGCAGCGCTCTGCTGACGGACAGGGCGGCGCGCGGCAGTCGGAGCACGGCGCCGGGCCGGTAGTGGCGCCGGGGAGTCAGGGAACTGGGCGCAGGATGGAGAGGGCGGTGTTGGTCCTGGCCGTGGGCTCCGGCGTGCCGGGGAAGCGCCATCCACGGAGCTGTGCGGCGCGCCATGGCGATGAACGGCCGGGGCGTGGCTCCGGTCAACTTCCGACCGGGCGTGGCATACCAACTGAAGGAGCTGGCAATCGGGGTGGTGCGCGGTTGGTCCAGAGTGAAAGAAACTCGCAGGATACAGCGGAACGCGGGGCGGCCGGCTTGGTGGGCGGATTTTGGGGAAAATCCGAAATTTGAACGATCCTTCGCGGAAGTCCGAGAGCTCGCGCGAGAGCTGGCGCAGCTCCTCGATGAAGACGAAGGGCAGGAGGTGGCCCCGGGGGGGGGGGGGGCATGGCAGCGCGCCGGCGACGGGGCGACGCGGCGCGGCTTGGAACGGGGAGCAGAGACGACGCGGAGGCGCAGGGACGACGCTCGTCGAGGATGGGCGACACGCGGTGACGGACGCCGCACGGATGAGGTCGCGCAGCCGAGGAAGGGGCGGTGCGGCACGACACGAGGACGGCGCGCCACAGCTCAGGTCGGAGACGACGACGCGGACGGCGGCGCGTCGCGGAGCAGAGGCGCGGGGCTGGAGTGGCGCGGCGCGACAGCAGGCAGGATGGCGGGGACGGCGTGCGCGGCGCGACGGCCAGGATGGAGCGCGCGGCCGACGAACAACGGACATTGTGCGGTGGTTGTCGCCTTCACGAGCAGGGGTCGCATCCTAACGAGAGTGGTGCTTGAGAGAAGGCAGGCAGTAACTCGGGGACACGTTCTCCGGATCGTGGCACTCATGCACGCGAGTTAAGCGGCACCTGCGCAGTGCGTTGGCAGCGAGAGAGAGCGGCGCACGCGGGTGGCTGGAGACTGGGGAAGAAGGCGCTGACAGCTGGGTCTGCAGTGTAGGTTTGGTTTAGCTCGGCGTATTATCTTAAGCGTTGTTTGGAACGCAGAAATTTTACAGAAATTAATTTAATTTTATAAAAAAAAGAAAGAAATTAAAAAAAAAATTTCGTTTCAAACGGTGACTAAGTATTTTAGGAGTAAAAGTGGAAGAGCAAATGAATTTGCATTGAATTAAAACTTAGTTGGATAGATTTCGTGTTTTTTCAGAAGGAACATGTAGTTATGGAATTTTGAAAGTGGTTATCCGTTAAAGAGGCTGTTTGCTAGAAGAACGGATTAATTATTCAACAGTTTATTTATTTTGCTTTGAAAATCGAGCTTTCGAAGCTTAGATGAGTTTGAAATTTTGTGAAGTGGTAGAACATTTTAGGATGAACAAGTTTTCTTTTGGGCTCATCTATAAATTCAATTTCGGTTTTGTTCAAAAAGCTGTTTAAAAGCAGTAGTTTGATTTGAAGGAGGTCAAATGATTAAAAAAAATTGGACGGATTTGAAATTCAAAGGATTAGATGGATTTAGATCTTGAATGGAACACGATAAAACAAATGACAAGAAAGGATAAAACAAAAAGGCAATCACTTGTCACACTTTTAAATTTTAATACTTTTGAAGTTTTCTAGTTTTGATTGTTTCGATTAAGTAAGATTTTTGTCCTTTGAACTAAGAAAGAAAAGAGGATATGAGAAGGAAAAGAAAAAATGTTAAAGTGATTGTCAGAGAAATTTTGAATTTTGTATTTTTAAACTTGGGCAAAATTTGGGACGTCACACTGCGTAAAACTAAAACTCTGCGTTGTTGGGATTCCGATTCTAGGTCTTGGGGCAGGCTATACATACAGAGAGAATGTCTGTAGTAGCAATGCTGCTGCAATGGTCATGGCAAATGCAGAGATGAGCATTAGCAGCTATCCCCAGATGCTGCTGCTCCCTCTTCTCGCCGTGCAGCTAATGCTAGCCCTCTTCTCGCTTTGGCCTACCAGTACCAGTACCAATGGCTGCAAAAGACAAACGACAACGACGAATAATAAGGGCCCTTTCGTAGAGATTATAGCTTTTTGATTCTAATAAAAGAAGCTTTGACAAACGTTGTTTTTTAAAGAAATAATTCTTGTTTGATTCTGTGAAGTGATTTTCTGGAATAAAGTAAAAGATTAGGAGCTTAAAAAAGTGGTTTCTGCTGATTTTTTTTTATTTTGATTATAGAAGTTTATCTTAGAGAATTAAAAGAATCACAATCACTTCATAAGAGAATCAAAAGTGAACTGAAAGCTCTGTCAAAAACGTTCTAAGTTGCCTTAATACTGGTGGTACGAATTAAGCTTCCTCTCCCTCCGGCACACCTCGTCCGTGACCAGCAGCCCCACGTCGCCCTCCGTGACCTCGCCAAGAACTGCGCCTCGGCTTAAGATAGGTTTAGACTAAAACAATTCTTTTGCCCATTGCCATTCAAATTATA
Source organism: Zoysia matrella (assembly GCA_001602295.1). NCBI lineage: Eukaryota > Viridiplantae > Streptophyta > Magnoliopsida > Poales > Poaceae > Zoysia > Zoysia matrella. Next base: position 23,275 of record BCLG01005081.1, on the reverse strand, counting down.
TTCAGATCCTTTTCTTTGTTTAGGGCCAATTATTTCAGATTCCGTTGGTTATGCATAGTTTATAGTGTGGACACGTCTATTCCTGGCTAATTATTTTAATAATAATAGAAATGACATGAACTCTTACTTGGTCAAATAAAAGATTAAGATAATAAATACTAGACAATATATATAGTGTCATGTCATGTATGGTATAGTAGAACAAAAATTAGAGTAGATGGTATGAAGACATATAGTAATGCTTGGTTTTGGATTTTCCTGATGGTGATAGATCAGTGTTTCTCACGCCACCAGATAAGTGTACCATTGGATGATGGAAATGCAAAATCGAGTGTGATGGTTACGTGCAATGCGAAATATCATGAATTTGACGGCGACTGTCCAACTGTTTCTTGAAATTTTGAGTGATTTTCTAATAATAAATGGCACGAATCAACCTGAAATTAAGTGCTTTCAAGCTGGGTGTCGCATTCTCGGCTTCCAGGGGACGAATTCGCATACTGTTTTGTTTTACTTTATAATTGGATGAGAGAAACGTGGGTAGAACCAGAAGCTGCGAGATTTTGTCCTGTTCTGATCGATATAATCCATCCGTGGATCAATGATTCAATGCTTTTTTGGTAAATACTTAACTAAATTTTAATATATATGTATGTTTATCAGTATTTGTTTTTGATAATTTCAGAATGTTTTGACGATGATCGATGATGAGAAAGAGAGAGAGAGAGAGAGACGCACGCAACGATGCACGCTCCGTTGCGGCGCCACATATGGACGAACAAACTCTCACCGCTTAGTTTTTCTGCTGTGGGAGTCGTCTACGAGTCCAAATGTGCTCCATAGACAGAGGACGAACCCTTGCATCCATCTCCTCGATCTCATCATCAAGAGCTTACCATATCTCAAAAACTGTAGTCCTATATAAAGAGCTAGTGAGGCAACAGGGGAGCGATCGTCGACGATCACTAGTGCACAAGCGGCCATGGATCCAGCACTGATGTCTCTCGTCCTGGTCTTCCCTCTTCTCCTTGGGCTGCTGCTGCTCTTACTAATTACGCGACGAGCCACCTCAAACAGTAATGAACCAGCTGATCATCGTCGCCGTCTCCCACTCCCACCTTCGCCTCCCAGAAGCAGCACTCTTCCGATCATAGGGCACGTGCACCTCGTCGCGGGCGCTCACCCTCACATCTCCCTCCGTGACCTTGCGTACAGGCACGGCGACGACGGCCTCCTGTTCCTCCGCCTGGGACAGGTCCCCAACCTCGTCGTGTCGTCGCCGCGCGCCGCAGAGGCCATCCTGCGCACCCACGACCACGCCTTCGCTTCCCGGCCGCCGTCGGCCGTCGCGGCCGTCCTCTTCAGCGGCCCCTCCGACGTCGCCTACGCGCCCTACGGCGAGCAGTGGCGGCAGCTCAGGAAGATCGTCACCACGCACCTCCTCAGCGCCAGGAAGGTGAACGCCCTCCGCCGCGCCCGCGAGGAGGAGGTGCGCCTAGTGCTTCGCGAGATAAAAGTAAGGTCAGGGGGGACGCCGACCGGTGACGTTGTTCTCGACGTGAGTGACCTGCTTAGTGCCTTCGTGAACGACGTCGTGTGCCGCGCCGTGTCGGGCAAGTTCTCCCGAGACCAAGGCCGGAACAAGACGTTCCGGGAGCTCAGCAGCGGCAACGGAGTGGTGCTGGGAGGCTTCAACCTCGAGGACTCCTTCCCGAGCTTGGCCCTTACCCCCATAGGGACAATGGTGTGCGCCAAGGCCAGGAGGTTGAAGAAGAGATGGGACGAGCTGCTCGACACCATCATAGATGAACACAGCCATGCAGCGGCAACAAAACCATCTTCGTCCCGACTGCAGACGCAGGAGAACAGTGAAGATGAAGACTTCATTGATGTTCTGGTTTCAGTTCAACAGGAGTATGGTCTCACTAGAGAGCAAGTCAAAGTCATCCTTTTGGTACGCGATTTAATTATATTTTTACTTCAATATATATCCAGTGGCACCTCCAATTAGTACCACAGGCATGACGATATTGTTTCAAGCAGAGGCCGGAATCAAGTGCTGTTTTCTTTATATAAAAAATATGCATGACGATATTGTTTCACTTGGTATAACTAATTTACAGGAAATGTTCGCGGCAGGAACAGATACATCATCGATCGTCCTTGAATACTCAATGGTCGAGCTGATAAGAAATCCTCAAGTGATGTCCAAACTGCAAGCTGAGATTATCAACAACACTCCCCAAGAACAGGGCATGGTTAAGGAAGAGGACCTGAACAAGATGAGTTACCTGAAAGCCGTAGTTAAAGAAACGCCTAGACTGCACCCACCAGTGCCGCTCCTGCTCCCACGGCTCTCCATGAAAACATGCGATGTCAACGGGTACACAGTCCCGGCTGCAACGCGTGTGATCGTCAACGCATGGGCTATCGCTAGAGATCCAGAGTCATGGGAGAAGCCAGATGAGTTCATCCCGGAGAGGTTCCTCCTCCTAGCAGAGGACGATGATAATGGCGGCAGTTTTATGGGCTTGAAGGGGAGGGATTTCAGGTTGATGCCGTTTGGAGCGGGACGACGGATGTGTCCCGGAATGAATTTTGGGATGGCCACTGTGGAGATCATGCTGGCGAACCTCCTGCACAGCTTCGACTGGGAGCTTCCAGCTGGGACAAAGAGAGAAGATATCGACATGACTGACGTCTTTGGACTGACGATGCGTCGACGGCAGAAACTCCGACTCGTCCCAAGATTAAAGTAGCTAGTAACGATCATCAGCCATGCGCAAAAATACTTGCAATACTACTACCGCACGATGCCGGATGAGTATATGTAATCTTTATGCATGACTAATATATAAACAACCAAGTATGCAAGAGATGAGGGAGACTAAGACAATTCTATAAGCTAAAAATCAAATATGTATAGCTGAAAGGCCTACGTACCAAATACGAAAGTGGTTCACAATATTTAATTATATCATTTATATGTGGACCAGTGCAATTCCTCTCGATTTTCCTGCAATATATATATATATATATGTACGTATATCCAATTTCCTGCAAAAATATACTAGTATATATGTAAATCCAATTTCCTGCATCAAACAAACTCTCGTTGTCAGGATTCTAGCTCTTGGGGCAGGCTATATATACAGAGAGATTGTCTGTAGTCGCAATGGTCATGGCAAACGCAGAGATGAGCATCAGCAGCTACGCCCAGATGCTGCTGCTCCCTCTTCTCGCCTCGCTGTTGATGCTAGCCTTCTTCTTGCTTTGGCCTACCAGTACCAGTGGTGGCAAAGGCAAACAGCAACGACGGATAATAAGCTGCCTCAAGGCTGGTGGTACGAAGCTTCCTCCCCCCCCGGCACCACCGGGCCTCCCCATCATCGGCCACCTGCACCTCGTCTCCAACCAGCAGCCTCACGTCGCCCTCCGTGACCTCGCCAAGGGACACGGTGAAGACCTCATGCTCCTCCGCCTAGGCGCCGTCCCCAACCTCGTCGTGTCCTCCGCGCGCGCCGCCGAGGCGGTGATGCGGACGCACGACCACGTCTTCGCGTCACGGCCGCCATCCACGGTGGTTGGCATCCTCCTGCGGGGGTCCGTGGACGTGGCCTTCGCGCCCTACGGGGAGCAGTGGCGGCAGAACAGGAAGCTCGTCACCGCGCACCTGCTCACCGCCAAGAAGGTCAGGTCCTTTGGCCACGCACGGCTCGACGAAGTCCGCCTGGCGATTGCCAGGATCCGTGCTGCACATCACGCGACAGCAGCCGCTGTTGACATGAGCGACCTGCTCTACTCTTTCACCAACGACCTCGCGTGCCGCGCCGTGTCGGGCAAGTTCTTCATGGCGGAAGGTCGGAACCAGCTCTTCCGGGAGCTGATCGGGATGAACGTGGCGCTCCTTGATGGTTTCAACTTAGAGGACTACTTCCCCAGGTTAGCACAGTTTGAGCTTCTCACCAGAGTCGTGAGTGGCAGGGCCAAGAAGCTGCAGGAGAGATGGCATGATCTCCTTGACAGGCTCATCGACGGCCACGCAGGCAAACCAACAAAAGAGGAAGAGAGCGATTTCATAGATGTTCTGCTCTCTCTGCAGCAAGAGTACGGCCTCACCAGGAACTGTATGAAAGCCATCTTGATGGTGAGTTTTCCTAGCTATTGTAATGCACTCCATGAAAGCGATATTTATGTTTCCACTGATCAATATATCGCACAATTTTACAAACAAACTAATTTACAATCTTGGTAGGATATTTTTGTGGCTGGCACAGATACTTCTTACATAACTATGGAATACGCCCTTGCCGAGCTAGTACGGAACCCTCATGCGATGGCCAAGCTACAAGCGGAGGTGAGGATGAACAGCACACCAAAGAGAGAGAGCCAGCAGGAGATGATGCTCACGGAAGAGAACCTTGGCGACATGCCATACCTGAAGGCCGTCATCAAGGAGACGCTGCGGTTGCACCCACCACTGCCGCTGCTGCTCCCCCACCACTCCATGGCGGACTGCAGCATCGACGGCTACACGATTCCAGCGCAGACACGAGTCATAATCAACGCATGGGCCATCAGCAGGGATCCTCGGTCTTGGGACAGGCCGGAGGAGTTCGTTCCAGAGAGGTTCATGGCACTTGGTGGTGGTGGTGTCGATTTTAAGGGCGGTGATTTCCAGTTCACACCGTTTGGAGCCGGCCGGAGGATCTGCCCTGGGCTCAGCTTTGCGTTGGCCACTGTTGAGACCATGCTAGCAAACCTTGTCTACTGCTTCGACTGGGAGCTCCCTACCGGCGTTGGAAAAGATGACATCGACATGGCCGGTGTGTTTGGACTGACCATGCGTCGAAAGGAGAAGCTCTTCCTCGTTCCCAAGCCATTTGATGTTCTGCAAAACTAGCAAGATAGTATATCAAACTACTGCAAGCTCTTATAATTAAGATCCTGTATGTAGCTACACTTGTTAGTTATCGCAAAGCTGAAAATATTTTGTGTTTTATATATGTGCCAGATTTAATTTTACATCTAGCACTGTCATATTGTTTGATCCTATAGCAAATTTCAATAAGAGAAATATCTAGACAACGCCATTGATAGGCACCAAACTGTACTTTTCTTGCAATCTTAATCGAATGTGTGTTCTTATCTGAAGATACTATGCATGTCGTTGTTTTTAAAAAAAAAGATTGGATAGTCATAATAATAATTTAATATAGATTTTCCACAGTATCTATCCAGATTCGCTAGCTCTTAATTCTTCCACAGGTAGTCAGCTCACTCATTCAGCAGGTACCTAGTATTCCTCTCCGTCAAGTAGTAGCTTTCCTCGGACCTCGACGATACCAATGAAATCGGATAAGCATCGGCCGCTTATCCTTGGTTGACATGTCACTATAGCTTTGCTACCCCAAGAGTAGCTTAGGTACTGTTTGTTCTTGGAACAAACAAAACCATCCATGGATGGAACAGCTCTCCTAACCAAGAGTAGCTTTTCTACTGAGAAAATGGCGATTCGATATATCGATCAGATTCTTGAGAGGGAAAGTGGTGATTCAGACTCTTGAGAGGGAGAGCAGTGAATTGAAATGAAATATCACAAGAGCCTCCTAACAAATTTCGACCCAAAGAGAAATATCCAGACAGCGCCATTTGATTCCTGGTGATTTGATTGTTGCAATATCAGTTGTATATGCACGCGCGCGTAATATGCTTTTAAGAATCAGTTTATGCGAGCCCCTAATAAACTATTCACTCCGGTTTTAAAATATTGATACTTAAAAATATGCCATGGAGGGCCTGGATCTCCCTGTTTGTGTTCGGCTTCCTTCTCTGTGAGCCTGAATGGAATAGCAGGCCCAGTGATCAACCATGCGAGAGGCCTTCGACAGGGCGATCCGTTGTCCCTGCAGCTTTTTTTCTCCTGGCCATTGACACATTGCGGTATATCTTCAGACAGGCCACAGAAGGCGGGCTCCTCTCTCCGCTTCATGGCAGGTTCACACGGCTCAGGCTGTCCCTCTACGCCGATGACGCGGTGATCTTCCTAAACCAACAGTCTCGGATGTTGAACACACAATGTCTATTATTAGCTGTGCCGACGTTGCGTTGGGGGATATCCTTCGGAATTTTAGTAGGGAGCGGGCTTGCTTCCCGCTGACATATCTGGGGCTCACTCTGACTCTAGGCCGGCTTCGCCTAGTGCACCTGCAGCCGATCCAGGACCGTGCAAGATCCAAGCTGGCCGGTTGGCACGGCAAGCTCCTAAGTCCGGGGGGCCGACCTGTCCTTGACAAGGTTCATAGGCGCTTTTTGTGGGCGAGCACCCAACAGCTGCAGGGAGGCAAGTGCCGGGTCAATTGGGCGCATCTTAGACCCACTTGATTGTGGCGGTCTGGGCATCTTAGACCTGGAACGGTTCGGACGCGTCCTTCGTTTGAGGTGGCTTTGGTTTTTTTGAAGACTCCGCAGAAACCTTAGACCGGATTGCCGCTTTCTATACAGATGATACAGATGAAGTGTTGTTTGTGGCGGCCACATCTCTTTCGGTGTATGGACTTTTGTCGGCGGCAATGCTCGGGGGCCTCTTCAACCATAGCAGGAGGAAAAACAAAATAGTGGCCGAAGCTATACAAAACAACTCATGGATTCAGGATATCAGTCATGATCTCTCAGTCCAGCTGTTGGCAAACTATGTCCGCCTTTGGAGCTTGATCGAAGAGCTGCACTTGAACCTCGACACATCGCAGGAAGACTGCATCACTTGGACCAGGACAACAAGCGGTTGCTACACAGCGAAGTCGGCGTACGAGCTCTAGTTTAAAGGCAGCACGCGCACCTTCTTCCTTGAGCGTGTCTAGAAAACTTGGGCTCCTTCTCGATGCAAATTCTTCGTCTCGTTGCTTATGCAGGATCAAGTTTGGACAGCGACGCGGCTACAGCTCAAGGAGTGGCCTAACCAATATTTTTGTCTACTTTGCTATCGAAACCTGGAAGCTGATGTTCATCTGTTCATGGAGTGCCCCAGTTGTTCAGCTGATCTGGTCGGCGATTGCCCATTGAGTCGTCGATCCAAGACTGCAACCTGCAAGTTGAGAAGCTTTCGATGGCATGGCAACCTGGTACTCGACCATGACGGATGGGTGCGGTAAGCCGACAATGCGTAGTATCTCTTCTTTATACACTTTTGTGATCTGGCTTATCTAAAAGAAGCGGAACGCACGAATGTTTCAAGACGTCTGAATACTGTTGTCAGGGTGATCGTCGAGATAAAAAATGAAGTTAAACTTTGGGTCGCCGCTGATGCTAAATGCCTGGCAATTTTTGTTGTTGTTTCTCGTAGCGAGTAGTCACTTTTGTTTTCCTTTAGTCGGTTTAGCCCATGCTCTTAAACCGGTCGATGTTTTTTGCGCGTCTCGCGCTTGTAAACAAACTCTATTTCTCTTTATATAATTTCTCTGGAATAAGTTTCGAGTTTTTTTAAAAGAATATTGATACTATTGACTTTTAACTATATACAGGTTGCTCGATCTATTTTCTTTTTTTTTTTGGATACTAATGATATGAATTCACGAATGGACGGTGTAACTGACTTCAAACTTTGCGTACTTGGAGAGAGCCGTCGGTTTCGAGTGTAGGATCTCACCGGTTTCAAGTGAGGTGAGAGCCGTCGGTTTCAACCTTATGGATGGTGGACACGGTACCTAGGGTGACGACGACAATGTGGTGACCGAAGAATCGAAAATAAAGGACGTGACTGAAGCTCCTAGACTTAGGTAGGTAGATATTTATCTGAGGGTGTTAAGGGTTTCAATGATCTGCATTTTAATTTCGTCTTAAAAATAATGGTTTGATTTGATCTTCACCCACTAGCCAAGAAAAATAATAGTACTATGTTTTTGTTGTTTCATTATATATTTGCCATTTTTCAAACATGTTACAGCTGTTTGATGTTTGATTTTGACGATCACAAGCCATCTCACGTGTACTATCTAGGTGCTGTGTTCTCCAAGTGCACATATGGATTCACTAAAAAAAAGTATAAATGTAAACACATAGGACATGGCGCAAAAGCTTTCTTTTTTATTTTGTATTCTCTCCTGTCACCAATATCTTTGACTATACTCAAAAAGTTTGAGAATACTAGGAAGACATCTCTTTCAAGAATAACCTATACTAGTGTAGAGAGACGAATATTCGTAGAGAAATCAAAGCTATTTGTTGATGGAACTTCAAAGCCCCCGGAGGAGCATGCCACATATAGAAGGGGTGCTGTTTTTAAAAGAAAATGCCATGAAAACCAATAACGGGCTTGGCACTCAGCATATGCCTTTAAAGAAAATATAACTTTTTATTTCATCTGATGTTTTAAAAAAGAGGTTGTGCTTTTTTCGGATGGATTGAAAGGAGAAGCGTTTGTATGGATCTTATATTGATCACGGCTAAAAAAAAGGAAACTGATCATTTTCTAAAAGCGCAATTACCACTCTCCATAGATCATAAAATCTTTACCGACCTATATTGTATAATACAATGCAACACTTTTATCTACATGTAATGATAGATCAACAGTCGTCAATCTATCTATATGTAATATATTTATTAAATATACGTATTTTTAAATTGAAATGTCTAATGTTTGCTGTGCATATTGATTATTTGTTGCTTAAATGTAAGTATTCTAGATTTTTAACTAAGTATTTCTAAATTTAATTGTTCAATATTCACACCTTGCATTTATGCTATACTGTCCATGTAAAAGAAGGGGAGGTGAAAAAACCGTACTACAGTAGGCACTAGGCGTAGTGATAATAAAAAATCGAGAGAAGAAAATAAAAAGAAAAGACAAAAAAAGAAAAGGAAAGGTAGGCAAGCGCCCACACTCCACCGCCCGCTCCGGCCCCGCTTCCGATCCAGATGCCCTCCGGCGAGTTCGCCGGCGACGGCGCCGACCTGATCCTCTCCCTGCCGGAGGACGTCCTCGCCCTGATCTCCGCCCACCTGCGCCCCCGCGACCTCCTTGCCCTCTCCGCCACCTCGCGCCGCCTCCACGATGCCGTCTCCGCTGGCGGGGCCGACAAGGCCTGGCTGGCGCAGTGCCGCCGCCTCCTCCCCTCGCAGGCGCAACTCCTCGCCTGGCGCACCGCCGTGGGAGGATCCTCCCTCGCCGTCTGCCGTTTCCTCCACTCCGCCGCCCCGCTGCGCGGACTCTGGGCCCACCAGAACCCTGAGCTCGGCAACCTCGTCGTCGCGCTCCCGGGCTTCCTCTCCCTCGTCGGCGTCCGCTGCATCCCGCAGGTGCTCTCCCACCGCCTCCGCTGGGCCCCAGTCTTCGAGATCCTCGCCGACGCCGACGGCCGCCCCGCCATCCTCTTTCTCCACGGCCACCACCCTAGCGCGCTCTTCCCTGGCGTCCTCTCCACCCTCCACTCCCACGCCAACGTCCTCTTCCTCGAGGGGCACACAGGACAGCCTCCGCTCTCCTCCTCACAGTTCGCTCGTCTCGCCTTCGGCGACCGCCGTCGCCTTCTGGAGTCCCTTTTCACCTCCTGCTGCGTCACGCTCCCACCGGACCTCGCTACGGCCCTACTTTTTGCACGCACCGACGAGGATCTCCCCGTGCTCAGCGCGCGGCGGGAGGTGATGCTGCGATTGTACAAGGAGGCTAGCAACGGTATGGTCCGCACACCGGAGTTTGAGGGGCTTCTTCTGGAATCCAAGAAGAAGACCACGCTGTCCCCCGGTGATGGTGGTGAGAGAATTCGGCTGCGGAGGAGTCTCTCCATGATAGCTGGGTACGTTAGAAACGGGCTGCGGCAGATGGTTACGCGGTCAACCTCGACGAATTCGAGGGCTGAGTACTCTGACAGCAAACATCTGGCACTGGATGAGTTCTTGTCCTCTGCTGAGGGCGTTGGTCTGTGCTTACGTGGCACACGGGTGCGGTTGTCCACATACCGCGCATGGCCGAGCATGCATGACAACCGGTTTGCACTCTACAAGCTAACGGTGCAGGCTACCGTACCAGGAAGGGAGTACTCCGGACTGTGGGGAGGTACATTTGGCTGGCCTCCAGGTAGACCCAAGGATGAGTGCAAGCCCCTCTTCATCTTGCTCCTCTCATATGAGGAGGACAGTGAGGGGAAGCTTCTGCTTATCGCCACCAAAGTGCTTGAGGGGACATACTATGTTTTGCATCCCAACGGCTCGTCTATGTTTATTGCCAGGATGGGTGAGCCATCAACGGAGTCATTTCCATGGCAAACTGATGGGGAATCCTGCAATGTGGATGTTGAGAAAAGCTTTGCAGGGGATGGCATTGCCAATGGGTATGGTTTCAGATACCCTGGCTCAAAGCCTGGGTCGCTGTTTGTCCTACAGGATGGTCGGCTTGCATTTGTTTGGAAAGATACCAGCTCTGTGCTCACCTTGGATAGGTTAGACATGGAGGAGCTATTGAAGAAAGGGGAGCGTCTTCCTGCATTGCCGCCGATATCAAACTTCTCGTACCTCACAAAATCTTACTCCAATGTGTTCTCTGGTCCCCCTGGCAGCTCAGCTTCCCCTTCTTCCCTCGGGTATATCCACACTGCCAAATGCTTACAGCACTGTGCTTTTCACTCTGTCCTAGTTGCTCTTAATTGCAAGGGTAGTTATTTTGTTGTTAGGTTTTGTGTCTTGTTAAAAATTTAGCTCTACATGCATGTCGAATTTATAACATGTAAGCTCCTTCAAATGTTTATTACAAGGGAAAAGAGCCCTGGTGGTTGTTAGTCCATTTGAGATTGAGCCGTTTTAGATCCCTTCTCAGAAGTTTGCTGTCTTGACATTAGTATTATGTGCTAAATATGCCTAAATCCTGTTGTTGTTGCAATTTTTCTGTGTCGTTTGATTTGATTTGTTGCAATTGACATTGTTAGTGAGCTATGCATATATTGCTTAGTTGTTATTTTTGCAGCTGAATTTTTGCTCTCCAAAATATACTGCACATTGTACCTTGCCTTTGTTCTGTAATCATACCATGTAAACTTGCAGAAACAGTTAAATGGAACAGCCCTATAACAATTCATCATAGTTTGCTTTTTGTTTTAATCAGCTGAAATGCATTTCCAATATGTCCTATGTTCCTATTACAATTGTTTATCTCGTATCTGACAATTGTTCATTTTAAAACTTTTGAGTAGTACACTTCAAAATGCATCAGTAGCTGGGCAATTTGCTTTTATTCTGAAATCTTTCCTTTAATTCTATGAATAAATGCTTTCTTCATTATCACTATGCAGTTTCTGCTGTGTCGCATTTCAGGAAAAAATTGTTAGTCTTATGCCTAATCGATGATGTGTTCTCTTGTATTTTAAGCTACCCCTATATTGCATTTGCTTTTCGAACTCCGGTGCCGCATCATGTTCATTACGTCGCTGTCTGCTCATGTATACAATTGTCGCATGATGCAGGGGAACAGGAGATGTCAACGGTTGATCCAAGTTCAGCCCTGGTTCCTTGCCAGATGGCAAATGATGTTGGATGGCTTGCTTCTGTTCTGGAGATCTGCTGCGACTTCTTATTATCAGATGTTCTTGCTGCTGCCTTGGAAAGGAGCCTAGCAATACACATAGCCAATCCATCATCCTGAAGAAAATAGCATCATATCCCATGTTCGTTAATATTTTTATTTTCCATTATTGCGTTAAATTGCTCAAATGTCGTACAATTAAATGACATTGCCTAGAGAGTAAATATGTATGGCTTCTGTACATGATGTACAGATGATTGATATAAATTCTGCTCAAATGTCGTAATTCAAGGGCGTTGCTTGAGAGTAAATGTATATACATTGTTTTTTTAACAGTTGTACAATGTTTATTGCTGTACAGATGATTGGGTAAATTTCTGTGCTGGAGCAGTTCAGATACATTAGGTCCATGTGAAGCATATTATTTGGGCCATACGCCGATAGATCCAGTCACAAGCCGGCCCATCTTTTACAAGGCCCAGTAGGCCTGTATCTGTTGCCCCATTCGTTCTTTAATTGAACTTTTAAATTTAATTTTGCCATTAGTCTAATTTAAAAATTTTGCTCAAATATATAAAATTTTAAGTTGTAATTCAAATAACTCTAATGATAAATTAAATTATATCAAAATATATAAAATTTATCAATTTTTTAAAAAGACGAATAGTTAAAGTTAACAGCGACAAATGGAGGGAGTAGATTTTATGATGGGTTTTATTTTAAGAAAAAAGAGAGAAGAACATTTTTTTTGGAAACGATAGTATGTACAGTGAAGTTAAAAAGCTGTCGTAGAAGTTTTAACAATTTAACTCTCTTTAAAAAAAATTAAGAATAGATGAGTTTTAAGGCTGTAGAAATTATTAAAATGGAAGTTATTTTAGTCGAAAATAACCAGTACCTATTTGTTTCTACCGTATTGTATTTGCCAAGCTCACCATCTTAATTTTTTTTTTCATATTGCAGGGCAGATTTTATATGATACTTAGAAAATCTACATTGTGCACGTCTCATCGACCACTACCTTTTTTATTTTTTCTGTGTCTACATGGCAGTGCATCGTAAATTTCGGACGGCAAAAATCGGCGCCAAAGGTTCGACATGTAAATGTGAAGGAAAGTGTGGCGTGCATGTGCTTTTGAGTTTGGCGCGCCATTAAAGCAAATGGCAGCCAAAAAAGTTTGGGGTCGCCAAATTTTTAACGTGGTGCGTTGTGAATACAAAGCAAACATATCATATATGGCCGCGCGTCGTAAATTTATGTCTATTCAATCACATTCTCTTGCCTTCTCTTATCGTTGTAACTTTCTTATCATGAATTTGCTCCTGCTTATTGTTCAGTGAGGTGGATGATGGTTAAATAGGTTATCGTCAGTTGATCTGTTGTTGAACGGGGAGAAAACGGGAAGCCCGTTTGACCTGGATACTGACAAGGAGGGACCACCCACTCACGTTTCACTTGAGAAGGAATTCCCTCCTTCCTTCCCTGAATCTGAAGCAGAGCACGAGAGCAGAGCAGAGTGGTCGACGACCGGGCTCGTCGTCGGCTCTCCGACGGCGGTTTCCTCATTTGCTCTCGCTCACCGAAACGACGTCTTCCAAACCCCCTTAACCCTAGCCCACGCGCACCTCCCTCCTGCTCCTCCTCGCGCCGCCTCCTCACACGCTATCCGCTTCTTCTCCGCATCCTCGCAAATCTCGCCGCCGTCTCCCCTGATACGGATGCCCTAGCCGCCCGCTGATGGCCTCCGAGGGCGCTTTTAGTCGCCGGCTGCCCCTGGCGCCGCCTCCCAAGCGACGATCCGCCTCGTGGGGCCACCAGCCGTCCGACATCCTCACCTACAAGCGCCGCCGCGGCAAGTCCAACTCCAGCTCCGCTTCCGACAACAACACAAAGGTACGTGTTCTCCCCCTCTCCTAACCTGCTCTTCTTTCTTCTTCTTCGCTACTATTGCCTGCTCCACACAGATATAATACATGTCCCGAGGAGAGCTTTCTTTTCCAAGATTTCCTTTTTACTGGGTTCTTATTCTTGCAATGCTGTGCCATCCCTGCTGCCGTCTAGGGTTACTAGCTTCTTGCAATATTGCCTGTCTTCTTGAAACGAGTACCCTTGCTCTCTGTCCAGGGTCAGATGGGCATGGCGGCAGCACGCAGCAGCAACCCTCAACAGGCAGGCCACCAGCACCAACCACTGGCTAGGCACTGGACAAGTTGGAGGACCACACTCAAGAGTTTTCTGCAGTCCTCCGGCGTGAACCAGGGACTTGGAGGAATTCAAAGCTGCATCCATGATGCGCTCAGATACAACACTCTTCCCGTCACTCGGGTGCGTTGTACAAATGTTGCAGCATTGTGCACTGTGGTGTATGATTAGAATTTTTCCTGCTGACATTTTTTTCCGCTCTGGTTATCAGGAAAAAAATCTTGCTAAAGGCCATGCCAAGGCCAAAGGAAGCCCCTCTAGTGGAGGAGCGCTACATGGCAGACAAAATAATATTAGTGCCCCTCTGGTTCCATTTGAAGATGGAACAGTATCATTTTTGGAAGCCAACAAGGCAATGTGCATCAATGCTCTCTTCGACATCCTTGTCTCGGAGAAGTTTGCTTTGTTGTGCGATTCTTTGATTGCAGTTTTCCATATCAATAAGCCTGATGAGGTGATTGGTTTGGCGAACATTGATGCGAGGATGAGGAATGGTGACTATGCACAAAACCCTAAACTTTTTGACCATGATATCAAGCAGGTACCTGTTTGTTTCTAGCACTCGATTCATCTTGTTTGCTACACTGTTTTTTTTATCTACGTAATAAAGATAGAAGTGAAATGTAGCAGTTAAACTGAAATAGGTTTGAAAATGGCTCCTGTCTCCTATATGTTTGATGATATCGGTTTGAAGAATGAGATTTATGGCTGGTTGATGGATTGATTCTTCCTGTCCCCTACCGAAACCTTCCTCCGCTTGATGTTTGTCACGTTTCCACCATATCATGAATGACATGTTATCTTGTCACGACATGAGAAAATGATATGTTTTTCCACCATAGTGTCAACCAATGGTGAATGACACATATCTTGTCACGACATAAGATGTGTTAGTTTGCATAGATGCATTAGTTTGTTATCCTGAATCGATCATGTTCCCCAGCAGTCATAATTTGCCGTTTGAATTGTATACCATCCAGTAGTGATACCATCTGTTGTCACGACATGAGAAAATGATATGCGTTTCCACCATAGTGTCAACCAATGGTGAATGACACATATCTTATCACGACATAAGATGCGTTAGTTTGCATGAATACGTTAGTTTGTTATCCTGAATCAATCATGTTCCCCAGCAGTCAAACTTTGCCGTTTGAATTGTATACCATCCAGTAGTGATACCGTCGGTTGTCATGACATGAGAAAATGATATGTTTCCACCATGTTGTCAACAATTGGTGAATGACACATATCTTGTCACGACATAAGATGCGTTATTTTGCATGAATGCTTTAGTTTGTTATCCTGAATTGATCATGTTCCCTAACAGTCATAATTTGCCGTTTCAATTGTGTAGCTTCCAGTAGTGATACCATCGGTTGTCGCGACATGAGAAAATGATATGTGTTTCCACCATAGTGTCAACCAATGGTGAATGACACATATCTTGTCACGACATAAGATGCGTTAGTTTGCATGAATGCTTTAGTTTGTTAACCTGAATCGATCATGTTCCCCAGCAGTCATAATTTGCTATTTGAATTGTATACCATCTACGTAGTAATGATACCAGCGGTGCAAATCAGCAAATAGCTACCGGCTACCGTTCCGGCCAATGAAACATGACAGGTAATTAACATGAATGCATTCAAAGTAAACGTGTCAGCCGGTCAAGGAAAACGTGACAAGGACCTGGCATATTCATGTTATTTCCAAAACTGGAGCTAAAATTATGTTACTTTCTAAAACTGTCGCATGCATTAGTTTCCAAAAATATAATATTACTTTCCAAATTGAATTATTAAAAAACGTTTACCTCCTAGGAGGTAAAAGAACACTTTATTCCTCAAGATCCGTGCAAATGGACGGTCCGCGTTTAGTTGGGTCTACCTTAAAATCTTTCTTCTAGCTACCCTAGTTACCCATTTGACTTTTTTTTTTCTAATAGAAGGAAAAAAAAGGGGGAAATGAGTTAACATCAAACTATTAGATTTGGTGCAACACTTATTACATCCTATATATCTCAAAGAACAAACCAGTTCTTTTTTTATTTTTTTTCTAATCCGTAAATCTTTGTTTTATTGTAGTTCATGCACCATGCATCTACAGAAATTTCCTTAGCATTGTGGCTGAAACACCTTCATTGTTATATCTTTTTAATGTATAGCCATTTGCTCCTTTTGTAGATATGGGAGAAGTTTGAACAAATTGGCCGAGAAATGGCTGGTATAGCAAGCAGTCTTTCAGTCATTTCGCAAGCTTCTTACCAGAAGCAGGTAAATTGATAGTTTTCCCTTGGTACTTCCTTGCCATAGTTAATGGTGCTAGCACTTAGAACACTTAGATTTTGACTTGAGATAAATCCGATAGGTGATTGGAGAATATTGCTTCACATCATGGTCAGACCTTAGATTTTTTAAATTCGTTCCTTTTATGATGAGCATTACTAATAAGAATAACCTTCATAGGCTTGTGGACTTTCAGAAATTGATATAGCTGAGCACAAAACGGACGTAAGTGATGTGCTGCTGTGGACATGTTTGATAATCCTTTTTTTTTGTTCCAATTTTATAAGTAACTTCACTAATTGTTTTCTTTCACCAGGAAACAAGTTTGCGCGGTGTTTCTCACAATACCCAAAGGGAGTCGAACCCCACACAATTGACCCCATGTGATTCTGGCCATTCCACCAGCCCAAAACGGACTGGGACATTTGGACTGGATGGAGTTCAGAATTGCAAAGGTTGTGGCAAAAATGCAGACAGTGGAGGGAGAATTATCTGTGATGGATGTGAAGGCACATACCATGTTTCATGCCTCAGTCTTGACCTTGCAGATGTCCCAGTGAAATGGTGCTGTCCTGCTTGTATTGAATCAGCACTAATTCCCATAAAGAATAATAATGATGGGAAAACGCATGAAGATTGTAATGTAGACATGATCGAGCCAAAAGAAGAGCCTGAGGGTGTTAGCAGAACGGAGTTAGCTGCTGAAACTCAGGAGAGCGCTGTGGCAAGCATGGAGGAAGATAGTGAACCAGACCTCTCAACAACTGCCTTATCAAACTTGTGCAAACATTGTGGCACATGTGAAGACGAAGACAAGAAGTTCTTGATATGTGGGCATCCTTACTGCATCTACAAGTTTTATCACATCCGATGCCTGAGAGAAAGCCAGATTGCAAAAGAGAAGCAGAAGAACCGAGCGTGCTGGTACTGCCCGTCCTGTTTGTGTAGAGGTTGCTTCAAGGACAAGGATGATGAATACATAGTCTTATGCGATGGCTGCGATGATGCTTATCACATATACTGCATGAACCCACCGCACACTTCTATCCCCAAAGGTCAATGGCATTGTGCATCATGTAGCACGCTAAGGGCAAGGGAAGGATTGCAGAAGTATGAGAAGTTGATCCTGCAGGGTGCCAGGAACATCATTGATTCCAAAAAGGCCCAAACGGTTTCCATTTGATGCTCCAGAGCATCAATGCAGTAGTCCCATCGATCGGCTTAAAAGCAATTGATTTGACAGAGGCTTAGGCAAAAAGAAAGGATTCTTTGGCCCCTTCCCCCTTGAGAGAGAGAGAGAGAGAGAGAGGGGGGGGGGGGTGTAAATACTGACAGTCTGGTAAAGATCGTTTTATGGATTTGTAGCTGGATGGAATGTCCATTCCTTCATTAATTTCTGTGACAATTCTCTGATGTTGTACTGTGCGGTTGTTTCGTCTGTGCTCTGTTGTGATGATGCCTTTGTTGACACCGTTCTGTAATATTTTTTTTTCCTCTTTGGACAACATGATTTCATATGCAGTTCTGCTCATTTTTTTTTTTAAAAAAAATTTGTGATTGATGGTTGTGAAGGTGCGTATGACGCTTGATAACCCTGAAGCCAACTTTTTACTGGGGCTTTTTTTTCCCACTCAGCGACAGTAATAACCACCGATGGATGGCTGAAAAAACTGTCAGCTACAACTAACTGCAGCATCAACACGGTGTCCTACATGGCCCCGCTTGCGACGACGATCGTCGTGTCGGCAATGGTGGTGGAAGGTTCCGGCGTGGTGAACTGGCTGTACACGTACGAGTCCGTTGCGCCGGCGCTGATCATCATCATCGCGTCGGGGGTGCTGGCCTTCTACCTCAACTTCTCCATCTTCTACGTGATCCACTCGACGACGGCCGTGGCGTTGTGGGTGATATTCCGGAACCCGATCTCCGCCATGAACGCCGTCGGGTGCGCCGTGACGCTCGTCGGCTGCACCTTCTACGGCTACGTCAGGCATCTCATCTCGCAGCAGCAGCAGCAGCAGCAGCAGCAGGCCAGCCCCCGCACGCCCAGGGGACGCGTCGCCGAGATGCACAGCAGCAGACAAACAAGAGGACAAGATTTAGCACCAAGTAATTCAGAATCAATACCAGCATCAGAGAGATTATTTATGAGCTTCTTTTGGCACTGGTAACAGAGTCGCGTAATACTGAGACTTGCTGTGGATGCCATATTGCATATACAGATAACGAAGCTTCTTCGTTTTATTTCGGTCTGAATGAACCTTTAAACACAACCATATGCAAAATGAGATTGATAAAATTAAGCTGTACTCGCAGGTGAATCGGAATTAATACCAAAAATAAGTACCACGCTCGGTGGGACTCGAACCCACAATCCTTTGATTAGAAGTCAAATGCCTTATCCATTAGGCCACGAGCGCTTATACGCAAGGATTCAATCTTTTATAATGGTAAGTTTTCATTAGTGTTGATAACTTCGTAAGTTTTTGTTTATGATTTATTACTGTTTCATTTTGGAATATAATATAGTAAATTAATAAACAAGATAGTCGACGGAAATCCATGGATGCTGTCTGTTCTGTTCATGCATAGATCAGGTACATTATTATTATTATTATTATTATTACTGTTATTGCTGCTGACTGCGTATGTAACAAAAAGCCAACTAATACGTCCTGCTACCATCGATCCATGAGCAAGATGATATGACACCGAGAAGGAGCAGATGAGCTAGAGTAGCTCGTAGATGCATGAGATCCTGCAAAAGGCGCGGCAACTTTGCAGTTACTACTGTCTCATCTCGATCGCTCCTCCGGCTTTACAACAAAAAAGCCCCAGATTTCCTGCATGCCTACCGTTTGCTAGTAAGTGGTACCCCTACTGTATTTTTGGCATCTGAATTCAATTCAGTTTCTTCACTTCCTGAAAACTGATGTCTGAAGTCTGATGATGATCTCTACTCCACTCTCCAGCATAGGAGCACTGATGCTCCTGCTCTATCAATACTACAGGGGAGGACTCCACATATGAAGTGCTTAGGAGCAGGAATACTCTTGTGCTAGCTATGCTATGCTAGCTGTTCGAAAAAGGGAAAGAATAACAATAAAGCATCAATCTTCTGACTCCATTGCCACCATCAGAGTGAGACACATAGTATCATATAAATTTCGACTTTCTTTTCTTCTTTTCAGTCCTCTCTCTCTCTCTCTCTCTCTCTCTCTCTCTCTCTCTCTTTGGAGTAGTATTTTTTTTTTCAGACTTTCACTATCTACTTGAGCACGCCAATGCCTCTTGTCCATGGCGTGACTAATTGTCCAGCAGATCATACTCTGTATAGTACATTCTAAATAGTGTCCTTGCATCAGGAATCAGGACGCATGTGATGTTGATCTGAAACTACAGTTCCCTTTCAGAAAAAAAAAATCACATGTTATTGGTGGCGATTTCATCTCGATTGGTCTTGACTGCTGCCGCTGCTGTAGAGAACTATGGATCGAAGGGAATCAAGGAGGAATCATGTAGAAGCAGGCAACGCATCATGAGTTTTCCGCAGACCTAGGAGCAGACTCTCATTGCGTTCATGAACAACTTGATACTCCTACTGTAGCAGGCAAGCGACCGGGCGGTCACTGGTCAGTGCATAATCATACTAGGACTGCTATATGGAGCATTGTGCAGCCTTATGCATGGCCAGCTATATATACTCGATCCGTTCGTTCAATTCCATCGATCGACCATATAATCTCACTGGCTTGCTGCATTGCAGTTGCGTAGAGTACAAAGCTGCTCTTGCTGTTGCTGTGTGACTTTTGTGGCTCTCGCTCGATCAGTAGACTACTGCACAGACGACATAGCTATAGAGTACGTATACAGTCCACGACGTCTCAATATATAAAGAGAAAAATCACTGCATATATGTACAGTAGCTGAGATACTACAGTATATAGGAGGCAACCTCCTTTATTGAACCATACTACTAATTCAGACTAAACACATGCAGTGCTCCCTGCTTATTAGAACAGCAACAATAGTAAATTGATGATCGGGAGGTCCAAAGCCCCCTAAAGCCAAAGCCCTATAATTAAAGCCAAACAAGAAGAGCATACATGCTCTTCGATTTGCCCAATCAAATCCTAATCCGCGTCTCGTTCCCCCAAACCCCACGAGCGCCTATTTAGCAGACTAGGCCATTATATATTCATTGTAGTAGTAATTAACAGTTCCTTTTTAATTAGGGGAGCACCACCACCACCACCATTGCAAGTGGAGCTTGCATGGTAGCTGGTGCATGGAGCATGATTGCTGGACCGGAGCACGGCCGGGGGGGAGCTCCGGCCCGGACGAGAGGGGTGTGCCTCAAAAGGCGGCCACCGAGATTTGTACGGGTACAAGGAAACCCATCATATATGCTTCCTTCCTTCCTTCCTTACTTACTACTCCACTCTCTCCGTCCAATTGGCCATCATCTCTCTCTCTCTCTCTCCCTCTCTTTCGTCTCTCTCTACTACTACTACTAGCAGACTCATCAGAGAGAGAGAGAGAGAGAGAGAGAGGTTGATGAGACAAATCTCTCGGGGTTCCTGCCGCCTTTGAAACTTTGTCTTCCTCTGACCGATCACACCGCTGATATTGGCGTGCGATGCCAAATGCCAATGCATGCATCTACCACATATGCTCATGTGCCACTGCTGATACTGATGACCAGCAAGCAGAGTATTTTCCTCTCTAGGAGTAACCAAACAGAGGAGGAAAGGAAAGGGCAAACAATGGCGCCATGGCCGCTGGGTGATGGATCACGGACCGGACCGCACTATGAGGCCAGACACGCACACCAGACGCAAGGCAAACGCACCCTCTGCTCGCTGGTTTGTCCAGTTCAGTCCTCTTCAGTTGATCGAGCACCCGAATTGAATGGCGCCAAAATCCCATGCAAACTTTCTTTGTTTGATGCGCTGATGCAGTAGCACTGAACAACGAGTTGGAAGGAAGAAGGGACACCCCATCATTCCATTCCTCTGCTCCTCTGGCTCTTCTTCTCGATCTGCCTATAAAACCCCCAGAGGAGACGAGCAGCCACATCAACAAGCCCATGCACAGCTGAGCTACTACCCACCTTCTTCTTCTTCTTCTCTCTCTCTCTCTCTCTCTCCCCGTCAATCAAAAGAGAGAGCACAAGGCACTCCAAAATGAACGCCTTCTACTCGTCCATGGCGCACGGCCTCGACGGCCTCCACCGCAGCCTCGCAGCCTCTCCCACCACCTCCTTCCTCTCCGCGCCCTTCCTCCAGCAGGCCGTCTCCCTGCTCCGGTCCCTGCACTCGCAGCTCCTGCACCTCGTGCAGCGCCTCCACCTGCCGCCGGGCGAGAGCTGGCTGGACGAGTACATGGACGAGACGTCCCGACTCTGGGACGCCTGCCAGCTCGTCCGCGCCGGTGCGTCTGCGCTCGACGCCTACTGCGTCTCCGCCGCGCGTATCCCCGACGCGCTGCACGGCTGGCTCCAGAGGCCGGCCATCAACGCCGCCGCCCGCGGCCTGCAGAGGGCCATCAACGCCCCGCGGCGCCACGCCGTCGCGCTCGAGCAGGACAACCGCGCCCTCGCCGACGCCAGGATCGACCCCGCGTCCCTCCTGCTCGACGACCGCTCCCCGCTCGAGTTCAAGCTCAACGCATTCAACGGTTTCCGCGGCGTCCTCTACGCGCTCCGCAACGCCAGCTCCTTCCTCCTCATGATCCTCATCTCCGGCACCGTCTCCTGCCAGCTCCAAGGCCTCACCGCGACCGCGGCCGCCTCCGGTGCAGCAGCCTCCCATCAGTTCTTCTACGTCTCGGCCATGGCGCGCCTGCGGCAGCGCGTCGCCGAGGAGATGGACTCCGTGACCACGAATACGAATGGAATCATGATGTACGAGTTCCGGCAGGCCAAGGCCGCCATCGACGGCCTCAAGGCCGACTTCGACAGGGTCCTCGCCATGGGCTGCTACGGAGACCCAGACGAGACCCTCGCAGAGCGGGTGGAGATCATCAACGGCTGGGTGGGGATGCTAAGGTCGGGTGCAGAGTCTCTCATCGCCGAGCTCGACGACTTCTTTGACGAGATCGTCGAGGGAAGGAAGATGCTCTCCGACCTCTGCAGCCATCGTTAGCTACATCCTGAAAATTATACACCAAGAAGCTTCTTCAGTTCGAAAATCGCCAGTAAAACAGAGCAGAAGCTGCTTTCTATGCATGGTAGTACCAGTAGATAGAACAATCAAAACTAACAGCTCTAGGTGTTTCCCTCCTTTCTCTTGTCATGTCAGTGTCCTCGATCAATCTCTAGCTAGTACTGTAACATTCTAGGGTGTCCATACTTTAAGTTCATTGAGCAGGATCGTCTAGATACTTGTGTTGATTATGATTCGCAGTGCTTAATCATCATTTTTGTACTGTCAGAATCAGAATCATAACCTATGGCTAGCCTTTTCTTTTTAAACAGTATACATTTTAGATTTACTAGATACTACCATTTTCTACAAAAGGAAACCAGTATTTATTCTAGTACAGCCCTGAGTTGTAGCTAGGGGGCTAAAGAAAGTTTCAGGAACAGTAACGAGCCATCAGAACAATTTGCTCAAGGAATAACAACTGGCGTCTAGCAATTAAATTACTAGGAGCATACAGAACAACTGTGATAGTAGAGTCAGCACATCACCTAGCAGCTATTTCCTAATCTAATGCAAACAGTAAGCACATTACCTGGCAGCTACATTCTCGCAAGAGTATAACCAAAGTGTTGCCTCAATGCCAGGAAATTTTATATCTGCAAAAAGGAACAAACAAGCAAAACACATTACATTTTCATTTTTTTTTTTACTGCATGTGAGAATGCTTGAGGCATGAATGCATAGTGCAACAAATATCCAAAATCGAATGAAGAACACAAGCATAGTTATGCAAATAGCTTAGGAGTGTGTACCATACCAGGGGATCTTCAGAACTTGTACACTGTACAGTAACAGAACATATACCTGCATGGCACTGTGTCCACCAAGGTGAAGAGGCCTTTACACTGGTTCTTTGCTTTGTGATCAACTATAGGACAACATATTCTCAAAGTGATTTCTATTTCAACAAGGTTAGGAGATGTATATCTTGGAAAGTTAGACGTGTCATGGGCGAAAAGCTAAAGAGCAAACAGAGATTGCTTCTGCAGTGCCATAAAAATAAAATCAAATCAATTTTGTAATTTCACTATAATAATTGTGAAATTAACAACGAACATTTGTATAG
>BCLG01005080.1:0-29922 GCA_001602295.1 Zoysia matrella | reverse complement strand
TAATGTGCTAGATGCAGGCAAACAATGTGCCATATTGTAAGTTGAAGATGCCAGTAGTTGCATGTAGTTTGTCTTGTGTCAAAAGATTTGTTTCATGTGACTGGTAGCCTATGGCAATGTCTGTTCTTGCAACTAAAAACCTCGGTAAAGTGGTGGAATAAATTCTCGAGTCCTTCGGAGATTTTGCCGTATGTGAGCTCTGCTTTTGTTCCTGAAAGAAAGGCATCATAGCCGTAACGTTGTGGCAGGCTCGTGTGGGGATGGATCCGTCACACGAAACCTGTGGGTTACTTGGGTGGGTCGGGCTGGGCCGTGGCACGTGCCCCAGCCCGCAGCTGTAGCCTGTAGCCCTCGCGACGGAAAACGCGCGCGGGAGGGAACGACCCGACGACCCACGCGTCGCGTCCACGCTGGCGGCTCGGATGAACCAACCCGCTCCCCCCCAAGAGAAAAGGCAGCACCCCACGCCACCGCATAGATTCATTGGCCTTTCTTCCTGCCTTCCGCGCCGCGCGGCAGCTGTCTGTGGCGGCTACCCATCCCAACCCCCCGCCACCTCCGCGCGCGCCGTCGCCGTCCAGAGCTGCTCTCGTAGGGTTCCGGCGGCAGCGAACTCCCTCCGTCCCGGCTACCCCTCGTCTCCGCCCCCGCATCTGCTCGCGCGTTACCGGAGCCTCCAATCCGTCCCCGGCGACGATCCGACCGGCCCCCGGAACCCTAGGGTTTCGCCGCAGCAGGTAGCTTCTGCCTCCTTCGCTTGGAGACATCCCTCCCTCCCCTGCCCCGCGCTGCCGCCTCCGGTCGGATCGGGATTCGGTACGGGTGGCTCGCGCCGACGCTCCGTCGTGAAACTACGTGCGGTGGATTAGATCTGCGGGATTGGGGGCGTACAACCTCTTTGAACTCTGTTGCTCTGGTTGGATTTCATTTGTATCCCGCTGCTGCGAGCTGATATTGTTCCCGCGTGATTTGCTGGTGCTTTTGCATTAGTCAGATTGTTGCTTAGGATATATTATAAATTCAGCTTCGTCATTTGTTTTGGCTGGCTGCGCCTATGCTGGGATCCAGCAGCTAGCACTTAAGCTTGATGTAAGCTGTGGCAATGTGATGTTTTCATCTAGCTAGTCAAATGGGCTTGTTGCAATTGAAATCCCATTGCCAATATTGTAATTTGATCTCGACAAAACTCAGTTCCACATGTGTATCAATCTGTATGTCTGGTGGGTTAAGTCACCTATTCGGACTTGTAAATGGAGGTCCAAGGAACACGCAAGGAACAAGTGAATTTGTGTGAATTCTGATCGTAATTGTATGTGGCCTCCAATTACTAATACTAAACTCATTGGGTTAAGTACCTCAGCATCTCATAAGAATTTAATTTTTCTGTGATCATTCTTATTCATGTATGCAACTTTGCATTACTCAGTATAGCATTGAGTTGTGACGATGTCACTTCTTAAATGTATGGCTTGTCAAATTATGTCTGCTGACATAGAACTTAGTTACATGTAATTAATGTGGCATCTATTCTGGAGTTTATTGTAATGTTTCCTATTGTATGATACTTTACAGGAATGATGAATCATCAACAGCAGATGGAAACTTCTCGGCCTTCTGTGAACGGATTCCCCCATCGGAAGCCGGACAGGGAGGGCAGTGGAAGGCTTGAAAATAAGACATATTTGATGAAGTCATTATCTGGTGGTTTTAGCAGTACAGGTGAGCATCCTATTTCACTTTTTATGGTTGTTATTCAAGAGCTATTGTTGATAATTTTTTATTCTGGTCTAGAAAATGGTGGGAAATTGGGGCAAGCAACTCCTGCAAGGGATAGGTTGATCTATGTTTTAACACAACTTACTGGGCATCATGTGGATGTGCATGTGAAAGATGGATCTCTTATCTCTGGGATCTTCCATACAACAAACTCTAACAAAGACTTTGGTACACTTCTCTCTTTCGTCAACTTACCTTGCATAATTCTTAGGAATCATCTTTAACATTCTGGTAGGAAACCAGCATTTCCTTAATTATTCTGATATTCCTTCAATACTTAGTTTCAAGCTTCTACTGCAGGAGTAGTCCTGAAAATGGCTCAGATTATAAAGGATGGTTCTGTCAAAGGACAAAGATATGCTGTTGATGTTGTAAAGAAGCCTGAGACTATGATTATATCAGCAAGGGAACTTGTCCAAATTGTCGCAAAGGTATTTTGCGCCATCTCTTTTCTCTTTTTATCAGATGCTTATGCTCTGTTGGTGAATTTCACATGCTATTCAGTATTATTAGTTTCTTTCCATAGGCACTTGATAAGTTGATATGCTTATGGATTGAATTGACATGCAGCATGAATTAGCATCCGATTTTCTTATGGATCATCAGCACAATTACATTGTATCTTTTATTAATTATCAGGATGTAGCACTTGGTGGCGATGAGCTGCCAAAAGGTACTGGTCACGATAAAAGGAAGGACTTACTGATTGATTCTGCTATTTCTCGCACTCATTATCTTGAAGAACGAGAACTCGAGTGCTGGGCACCGGATGAAGGAGATTCAGAGTGCCTTGAACTTGAAAAATATGACAGAAAAGGAAATAGGTACTACAAATTTTGCTTTATGTGTAAATCAACTTTCTAGATCATTGATCTTGGAATAAGTACTTATATTTATGCTAATTTTCTTTATGTTGATGCCATGAATGGTTAGTTTAATAAAGTAATGATGACTATGAATGACATACACCATGTTAGGGAAACCACGTGCACCAGAAAAAAGCTGATAACCCTAGACTAACCTAGCTCTGAAACCATGTTAGGGAAATCAGAGATAGTATTTCCAGGAGGCCAGTAGGCCCATATAAATAAAGTACATGTGGTGCTACAAATGTACAATATGCATATAGCCCCTCATACAGTGAGGTGTTAGAGGAAAAGAAATATATCTGTACAGAAGGGAATATATCTCTAACAAAGCTATGAAAGAACCAAATATAGATGTAATTCTGGTTGCCAGATATATAGCTTTATCATGTAAAATAAAAGACAGCATGCTATTTACAGTTCAAGTTTTTCTAGGAGTTGGGACCAGTTCGAAACAAATGCAACTTTGTTTGGGGTAAAGAGTACTTTCAATGAAGAAATTTATACTACAAAGCTTGAGAGAGGTCCTCATATGAGAGAGCTAGAAAAGCATGCTTCAAGAATAGCTAGAGAAATAGAAGGAGAAGATACCAAAGATATTCATCTTGCTGAGGTATGTTATGTTCAAATTGCTGGTTTGATATTGGTCTTTTGATTAGATAATGAGAGTGGCTGTAGTACCAACAAAAGATACACTCTAGGGAGAGAAAATTCCACTTTTTCTTCATTTTCACCATGTTTTACTTCTTCCGCAGCAGACATTTGTATTATAAAAACAGCAATGAGATTATTCCTGCAGGAAAGAGGCTTATGTTTGGATGATGACTTGGACCATGATGAAGAGATTAAGTATTCGGCCGTGCGTAGGGACACTGACAACAGCAAGTTTAAGTCATTTCCAAATGTATCAAGCACTACAAATCATGTTGATACACCTACCAAGACAGGAAACATTAACCGCAAGAATTCACTTGCATGTTCGTCCACAATGGTAATGACCTTATTGTATTCCTATTTGCAACAAAAACACAACTTTTTAGTCCCAAGCAAGTTGGGGTAAGCTAGAGATGAAACCTGTAAGGGACAAAACACATGGAAAAAAGACATCTGAGTAAAAACAAATACAGGGAAATATCACAATAATCAATATTTAGGAACCCTGGCGCAGCGGTAAAGCTGTCGCCTTAGGAGTTAGGACCACGAGGTCACGGGTTCGAGTGCTAGAAAGTAGAAACAGCCTCTTGCAGATATGCATTGAAAGTCTGCATACAAAGACTCAAAAGTGGCCAGATCGGCAGATCCTGTGCTAATGGGAGCTACATGCACTGGCTGCACTTCGTTTTTTGTCAATACCTGTGCACAGAGCGGTGTATTATGGTTTGGGTTTAAAAGTAACTGCATACATTCGAAACAAACTTGATCCTGAGATTGGGGGATGTGGGTCTTCCATTTTTCTCTTCATTTTTAATTAGCTGGATCTCTCTTGAACTTCTGATTTTCAATAAGTAATTTCTAACTCACATAGTAAGTAGCAGTAGCTATATGCAGTATGCACTATATTATTGTGTATCATGAAATGCTATATCTCTTAATATTTGTCCTTGACGTGCAGGATGAAGAATCTCCATATGTATTTTTTGACACTGATCTATCTCCCAGTATAGAAACAAATAATTTTGACCAGGTGTTGTCTGATTACCAGACAAATAACCAATTGTCCATCGATGAAAATAGGTATGAAATGCATTTATATTAGATTATAAGTTTAGACTATAAAATTAAATCCACATACAGATACATATATATTTTGTAACGTACCAGGACAAAATATGTGATCTGGCTGCTGTTAAGTTGCACTAAATTTGTACAAATGTTGGAGCTCTGGACAAGCTAGGATTGATAGGTTGTCATCTTCAGTGAAAAAATCAAACTGCTGTTATTTCATTTTCTTGAGTGCAAAATTAGCTCCGTTAATGTGTCTCCTCGTTTTGACTAATGATCCATTCCAACTGGTGTTGTTTAATAATGCATATTATGTCTGGTTTAAGTTACTATTTAATAAAATGACTAACTTTCAGAAAGCTGCAACTATTTGCACTGTTGTAGCACAAAACTATGAAATTTTGAGCATGTTTAAAAATTACAACTATTTTAACCCTTAGCAACACAAACTAAAACTGTGCCACGTGTTGCTGACATGTGAACCAGACCATAGAGCACTTGTGTGGATGACATGTGGGATCAGGCCACAGAAGTTGTAATTCTTTGTTACATGGGCTGAACTAGTTGTTTTGTACTTTTGTGACATAACTACTAAGTGCTCTATGGTCTGGTTCCACATTTCAGCGACACATGTGGCAGTTTTAGTTTGTGTTGCTAAGGGTTAAAATAGTTGTAGTTTTTAAACATGCTCAAAATTTCATAGTTTTGTGCTACAACAATGCAAATTTTTTTAATTTTGTGAAATTTATACTCTGCTAAAACTCTATATGATATTCCCTTCCTAATTGCATGTATAAGTCCGCATTTGGGTTTCTAAAATTCTACTTTAGTGGGTTCTAGTTAGATATTGACTTTTTTTTTCCATGGGATTACTAATAATGACATGTTGCATCAGATGTGAATGCAATTGATTTCTTCTGACAGTCTGATGTACTATTGTTACCTTAGGTTGGCTAATAAGCTGGACAAAGATAGTAATTATGACAAGGACAACAGGAGTTCTCAAACTGAGAGTGCTGTAAGTTTTTGTTTGTCACTATTCAAATTTAATCATGAGAATCCTCTCTCACAGCTCGATTCAACTTTTTCTTTTTTGTGTGTTTTCTCAATAGTTATCGGAAGGGGTTAGACCACAGATTTCTGAAGGTGAGTGGTAAATTTATGCATAAGTTGGAAATTTTCTATGCATGTAAACTTTGCCTTTGCCAATATTGATTTGACGCTTTAGCTCTGCATTTTCTTCATATATGTGCTCATTGTTCATTGGTAGCTTGTAATTGTGATTTTTCTCCCAGTTAATAATTTACTTGATGTATATGTCATTAAGATTTGTAGCTCTCTGTAACTAAATTTGCATTTCTGTGATGAAGTCGTTATTATATATAAGAATTCAGAAGTCAATTCAATAGAATCATTTCTTCACTGGGTGCCAAGTAGTGATGCAAGGTGTTCCCAGGGGCTAGCTGTGGGTCAATATCTTTGTTTGTTCTGCCAGGGTGCATTTTATCTCTATTGAGAGTGTTTTTGTCAACCAAAAAAAAAAAACCCCAAAAATGGAATACTTGCTCCATAATAACAAGATTTTGACATTACATTGCTATATCACTAATCATCAATGATGACGTTGCACCACTGAACTTAGTAATGTGCATCTGTAAATTTCGGAGTACTTATCTCTTGAAATATAATGATCTGATTGAATTGATTTGAGCATTTTGTCTTTCTGTTGTTCTAAATTGCTCCATGGTTTTTTGACAGTAGAATATATTATATAGTATACTAATCTTTACAGATTTGGATGGGCTGCCGTCAAGTTCATGTCCATACGAACCACCATCTTCTCAACAAGGATTCAGGTCCTTAGATGGCGTAAAACCTGATTTAGCTGCATCTAGCAAACATTCTTCTTCAGTGGAACCTATGAACTCTCAAAGACCTAGTAGTTCTACATCATCAACATCAGAGCGCATTACTGCAAACTCAGTTGCAAGTGCTCCTGGCTTGTCACCAAGCTCTTCAATGGGATCTCTTACCTCAGAAAAATCAACTTTGAACCCAAATGCTAAGGTCTGTCTTTCAGAAAGTTGTTTCCATATATTCTTATGTCCGTTAGACATTTTTTGTGCTCATGAACATCTGCTCCTTTGTTTGAGTCATTTATTAATGACTAGCAGTTTTTTTTTATCAGGAATTCAAGCTGAACCCTGATGCCAAGAGTTTTACTCCATCAGTACCTGTGAGGGCACCGCATTCTCCAGCATCTGATGGATCATACTACTACCCTAATAACATACCAACTTCTCCTCTTGGACCTGGTTTACCAATGGGCATGGGGGTGAGCGCTTGTATTATGTTTTACTTTGGACGCTCATATTTATACAAAATGAGTATCACATGTATATTCAAGTGAATATAGACGTCTAAAGATTTATAGATGTATGAATTATGAACTCATTTTTTCCTCTCTGTTGCATTATTTAGACTCACTGGCAGTTAATGTCGAC
Source organism: Zoysia matrella (assembly GCA_001602295.1). Classification (NCBI taxonomy): domain Eukaryota; kingdom Viridiplantae; phylum Streptophyta; class Magnoliopsida; order Poales; family Poaceae; genus Zoysia; species Zoysia matrella. The sequence goes on along the minus strand of BCLG01005080.1, from coordinate 23,054 downwards.
ATTAATAATTTTTACTTTGTTACATGATAATCAGGCAACTTATTATGCTAATCCTGAATCAATCTCTCTTATAGTTGTAAATTTTCCTGTTTGGCAGTTAATGTTGACATAAATAATTTTTATGGTGCTACATGATAATCAGGCAATTGATGCCAATCCTTAATCAATCTCTCTTATGGTTGTAGTTTATCCTGTTTGTTAGAATCTTGACTAGATAACGAGAAAGTTGTTCAAACTATTTTGCGTTATTGTTTTCAAAAAGGTTGTACTTCAATACGCCATCTTGCTTAGTGGTTTAACATCTTTCTGTTCTGCTTCTGAATTCAATTTTTTTTCAATTCTATTGCAGTTTCCGCCAGCTTATGGGGGCCAGCCTATGATTTATAATGCTCATCCTGGAACTTCGCCTCAGGGTTACATGCATGCTGCTGGGCCACAGGTGAAAGTTGTATTTGTAATGAAGTTTACCGTGCTTGTTCAGTTGTTTAACATGTTGGAAACCAGGTTTTGACAAATTATAAATATTAAGTAATGATGATATACTTCTATGCTTAGTGTTCAAAATTTTCTTCACTTGCATGGTACACAGTCCCATCTATGTGGTGCATCGTTCTCATCTAAGGCTAACCAATAAATTATATTTCGCAATATGCTGTGTAAATCATTTTATGTTAACCATGGTGTTATGCATCTCAGCATCTGTACCATCTCAGCTATTTCATGTTTCACCTATATATAGTTGACACAATATTTGGAACACTTGTCTAATAGCTGGGCATGGTGTTCAAACCACAAGTTGATGGCACAATGACAATTTTCCTTATTGCTGTGGGCTAAATTGATTTCAATAATATGTTGTGCAGTATGGACAGCAGATGATGATTGGGCAGACTCGTCCTGTTTATTATTACCCGCCTGTAAGACAACAACGCCCTTTTTTGTACCTTTTACCAATCAGAGCAAGATAATTAGAACTTGTGCTCTCTTTTTTTTTTTCTTTTTCTTTTTTTTTGAGCGACTCATGCCTTCTGTGTTTGGAATCCTTTTTGTGGCAGGATATGCAACAATACAGAGGAAGAAACTTTTAGTTGACTTTTGAATTGGATGGAAGTTGCATTGATTCCTGTTAGCGGGAATATAGCCAGGCCAAACTGCTATTAGGATGGCAAGAACTGGTGATCTTCAACTAACTTCTGGGTTCAGCTTGGACGATGCGCATCATTGTTCGTTACTCTGTTCAAGTCTGAAGCAGGCTGACTGGAATTTGTTATTGTTATAGACACGTTGTACATTAAATTGTGGGTCGTCAGTTTTACCCTGATGATATCCATAAACGTGTTGACCTGTTGTAATATTTCTGTTTTCTCTTATTTTTAAGAGTGGAACAAAATTCCAGAAGCAAGTCGAACAGATGACCCACAATTGCCGAGCTTCATTCCTTATGGGCATAATCTGCTGCAGAAGTTATTACTAGCGATCTATACGTTTATAGGAGGAAATCATTACATATTTACATGCCATTGCAAACACCTAGTATATGTTCAATGGCCGTAATGCAAAAGATTACTTCATTGTGGTGTATTCTGAAAATGCTGTGTGTGCGTCTTGGGATCCATGCATACTGATAAGTCCTGAAGAAATACATATATGCTTAGAGCTAGAGCTTGTCTTGTTCCATACTTAACGATCTTGCTAGACCTGCAAGTGCATATGACATCTGTGACTGTCATAGACGTTGAATCAAATAGGTTAGGGTGACACATCTAAAGTCATGACACTTTCTGTCAGAAGATGAATCCCTAAAAAAAACATGGGGCGTAAGCTGGGGTGTTATGGTGCCTGAATCTCCATCCCGAGTTCCATATAGAAAGCAACATATTCATTGGATCCGCTGTCAGTTGCATCTTGATCATGGATTCCACCATTGTAATGCTGCTTCTGTGCGCAAGTCGGATGAAGGAGCTCTCTGGCGTGATGGCACGTTAGATCCTTTCCTTCGAACGCTCCGCCTCGGGCGCCATAGCGGCGAGGTGTGCGCCCGGTTGGAGCTCATGTCACCTGTTCGGGCTGTTCACAAACCTCTTCATGGCCATGCTGCGCGGCAGGGCCAATTCACTGATTCAGGTCATTTCTTTGGAGCATAAGAACGAGATCGTTTTGCTTTTGTAGCCTTGTAGGAAGGCGATGAGGAAGCCAAAATAGTTCCGCGCGATGTTGCAAGAGACGATGGCGTTGGGCGGCTGTCTAAACGCGTGGGACTTGTTCATGCCGGCGCCGCTGCCTTGGATAGAAGTCGGTGGCCTTGCGCGGAGGTTGCGGAAGCTGTGCCCTGTGCGCAAGCCGCACGGCCTTTCTACAGGAGTCCTTTTACGGTAGAACAACTCCTGTTGTTTCACGCTTACTAGCAGAAGGTAATACATGAAATCGATCTGAACCCTTGTTCATTTTTATAAGAGCTAAAATTACATTATTTTTCAAAAACTGATGCATGCAAAAAATTTCCAAAAATATATATCCAAAATGTTTATTTTTGTAAGAAGCTAAAATTACGCATACATAAATTTTCAAAAATATAATATTACTTTCTAAAATAGATATTATATTAATTAAAAATTATTAAAAAACCTTTACATCTTAAAAGATAAAAAAAAACACTTAATTTCTCAAGATCCGTATATACGGATGGTTCATGTCCATTTAGATCTACCTTAAAATCTTATCTTTCTTCTACAGAGGCTCATCGACGTGCATGGCCAAAGATGAGGAACTAATAAACAATAGCGTGATTGATAAAACAGTGTATTATATGATTTTCAAAAACAAATACTGTAATAAAAATGAAACGATGCAACATTAACATAACAAAAAAATAACTTTCATCTTCAGCGCCAAATTTTTTTGTACCTCTTACAAACTGCATTAGGTAACGCCTCTGCGCAGAAGAAATTTAAGTTATTCAATATAATCAAGGTCCATAGCCAGAATCAAACGAAATAATCCGTGACATCGAACCATCTATGCATTCTGTGCATAGATACCTTACAGTCAAGGTACCGTGAATTTGCACATTAGCGTTCTGTGCATGTAGTTACAAGTCTAGAACAGAGTGTCTTAGCATACTGATTAAACAAGATACAAAACACAGAAGGCATTGTTCAGCACAAAAGGAGAAAAATATAAAGAATAGGGATATTTGCATCCAAGCATCAATTTCAGGAAAAATTTTCATCTATACCAGCAAGTTAGTCGATGCTACGTAAGGTCTGGTCATACATGTCATTGACATAAGATGATAGTATAGATAAAAAGTGCATCTAGAGTTCGTATATATTGCATAAAGAATACTGAAGATAAATTTACTTTGTTAGTTCAAGATTTGGAGCATTTTGTATCGTATACAGGAAAGCCACACTGAAAAAGAATATACGGGTGAACTCCTAAACTATATGAATCAACTAAGCTGAACAGTTGTAAGAAGCCTTGTGAGTTTACTGAGGGTTTCTCGAGCAGAAACAGTGTCAGGATGATGCTCTCCGCAGATGGAAGTGCGGATAAATATAGCCTTCCTTATCAGATCATCTCCAATGTCATACTGTCCACCTCGGAGCATCAGTTTGGCCCTTGTTTCTAGTACAGAAGCTTTCAAGAGAGCCAGCTCCTGCCAAAGATAAGTGTACTGGGATTCTGACTGAGCTGGCCTAAAGCATGAATATGATGCTTCTCTCCATTTGCCAGCATGAGCAAGCATGGCCTCAGCTGCACGCTCTATTGCGTCAGTGCACAGGCGCAGCAGTTCTAATGCTGCATTACATCGGGAGTATGTGATAAATGTGTGTATTGCTAGTGGCACAACTATTTGTTTCACAAAGAGTATCAGTTCAGATGGCCTCAGTTCTACCAGCAGTGGATCAGAACCAAACCCAAAAACCATGAAGCAGGAAGCCCACAGGTGCTCAGACGAATATTTGATTGAACCTTGGAGGTATACTGACTGGACCACAGCTTGAGCTGTTCGTGTGCCGCCTCGTTTTCTTGCATATAACCTGACCAGATCATGGAACTGTACATGTTCAGGCTTAGAACTACACCTGGCAATTCCAAACCTCATTAACATAGCAGCCGCTTCAGCTTCAGATCTCTTCATCCTAGAATTTGCAAGGCCACAAGTTAGTGTTCGCCACCACTTCCTCCACCTTGGACCCCTCATGTGCTTCTTTGGAACTTTATGTGCAGCAAGAGCCAACATGTGAACTGGAACAGCAGAAGGTGAAAACCAGCCACACACTTGAACCATCCGAGTTGCTAGACTCCTAGGACCATCTGCATGGTCAAATATTGATAAGCATACATCCAGGAGCCGGATAAGGATTTCATGATTTTTCAAGCTGAGAACTTCTCTTTCACTATAAGAAAAATCTCTTATTGGAGGTGTCCGATTCAACGTATCAAGAAGTCTGGTCGGAGTGATTGGAAGCTCTGATAGTATAGCTCCAATAATACTAAGGCCAAGAGTTAGTCTTCCAAGCTTCTCCTCAATGTTTTTGAGTGCATCAATTTCCACCAAAGGATAGTCCTTCACACCTCCCTTCATTAAAGTCATTGCCTCAGCACCAGATAAATAAGAAAGCTTCATAGGCTCTAAGTTCAACACACGCGGAAGACGTGTTGTTATAATGAAGTGAGTCTCCCCACCGAAGTGTGGCAGAAGGTCCATTATAACTCTCTTATCCCACCAGTCCTTCTCACTCTCCAAATTATCAATTATTACTAAAAAAGGTATATCACGCATCAATTCTTGCCGAATTTTGGCAATGGCTTCCTCTTCCTGCTCTTCAAAGCATCGATCACTTCCTTTCTCATGCAAGTGACTATCTACACTTAAATCTACCTCCAAAAAAGTCCGTAGAGCCAAATAGTTCTGTCGAATATATCTGCTTTCCCCTCTGACCCATAAAACCATCTTATATCGCTGGAAGTTTCTGTATGCATACTCCAAAACCAAGTCTGTCTTGCCAATACCAGGCTCCCCTGATATGCAAGCAATACCCTTTCCATAAAGTATCTTCCTAAATCTTTTCTTCCTTCCATACCTTACCCCATTCTTCATTCTCAAAGGACGCCCATGTTGTGATGGACTACCCAGTCTCTGCATTTCAATGTCTTTTTCAGTCTCCTTCCACAAAATTGGTTCCTTGCCTTTGCTGTCATTGGTATTTACTTGCTCATGATTATTCGCTGACCGCCTAATCACAGGGCCTTTTCTTCTCTGCTTTGTCTTGAGCTCGAAATATTCTCTTTCCCCATCCCCGGTGACATCACCAAACAAAATGAGCTCTAATTCTGAGAGTTCCTTTTTCCTACCGACAAAATCGTCATTATGAGGGAATGGAAATTCCTCCTTTGCCATTCTTCCTCTCCACCTGTTCACCTTATCAACCACACTTCTCCTGCCCAATTTTGTAGCCAAGAGAATAACGGTTTGCAGTATGCAATCTCTCCAATTGCCATCATTTGCTTCTAGCTGCACATCTACTACTCGGGACAGAGCATCAACCGATTCTATCCATTCATGTTCCATCCCTCCATATAACATCCACAGCTCACCACCATGTTTCTCCCACAGTTCTCCTCTCTTCTCAATGATATCCCTGGCAAGGCAATCAGCAGCACCTAAGTCAAAAAATATTGGGATCAGATTTTTCTTGCCAAAGAAATTCCTGAGCTCCTCAATTGTGTAAGGGTTGCCAAATGACTTCTTTGTGAGGATAACAACTCCATATGTGGAAGCATTCATTATCCTCTCGACGGCATCATGGCTGTGGGAATTCCGGCATCTGGACCGGTCAGAGGCAAAGGAGCTGATTCCGTGGACCTCGAGCTCAGCGCGAAGCCAATTTGTGAACCTCAGCAGCGAAGCCTTGCGGCCATGAAATCCAATGTACACATCGTAACTCCGAAACCTGCTGACAGAAGCAGCTGATGTTGTGGGCTGAGACGATGAAGATTTCCGATATGCTCCACCCAGCCTCTTCTTGTCTTTCCAAGCCAAACGGCCACCATTGCTAGTTGTTGATGAACTACCTTGGCACGGGCCACTGTATGTGGAAATGAAGCTGGGGTTGTTGTACACAATCGCTGGAGTGCCAAAATTGCTTGAGGTGCAAAGATTAATAGGAGGAGACACATCTGACTGCAAGATCCCAACGTTGGCTGATGGTGGATGCTCCTTTACCAAGGAGTCGCTGGAGAGTATGTCACTGATCTTCAGTGCAATGCCAAACACCGCAGACTTGTTCTCAGGGTCGGCATGCTCTGGGACATGGGCCGACAGTGACCGTGGCGTGAAGAAAGGGGACTGGTTTGCAGAAACAAATGCAGAAGATGAGGATGAGAGGTTCCTTGATGCCGCCGAGACCAAAGCCTCGGCATCGGTCTCGGTTTCAGGCCGAAGCTTCATATAACCATTTTCAGTAGAACCCAGCCCTCAGAATGGTTGGGCAGTCAACTCATGCCGCTTCAAGTCGTTATTACCTGCAGAAGACAAGGAAATGATCCCGTCAGTGGTGCTAAGATATGGAGGTCGCCTTTCATGAGAAGAAGAAGTCAACTGATCAATATAGTAGTATGACATATAAACAGGAGTACAGGGCAAGAGAAATAGCAAATTTTTTAACTTGTCGAGAAACAGAGGTAGAAAGGACTTGTTTCCAGACCAAGGGCAAGGCAGTACTCCACCTTGCAATGACTACTGACTAAACAGGAGATGAGATAATACAGGCTGTAAACTTAATAAAGAGCGCCATTAAATCACTTGTCCAGACAATGTAACCAACCGATCATGGTGGAATTAGTAACAGCCCCCCACTACTTGCTGACAACTAAAACTAGTTCAAGAAACAAGAGAGAAAAAATAATAATAATAATAATAAAGGCTGCCATGAGCTGTTCGCTTCGCTGCTGTACTGCCACGGCAATCAATGCGCGACGTGCAGCGGAACCGTACCGATTGAATGTCAGCGGTGGCCGGAGTGGCAAGCACGAGGAACCCGGGTGAGCAGGAGCGGCGGCGGGCTTGGAGCGCGGCCGCGCATTCACCGGACGCCCGCCGAGGACCGGCAAGTCCTGTCGCCTCCGATCTCGAGGGAGGAGGCGAAGCCGACGACGACGACGGAGGATGAGGAGGACCTAATCCAATCGACGGGTTCGAGTCAGACGCCACGCATCCACGACGGATGGAGAAGAGCTGAAGACAGAGAGGAGATTCGGATCTGGCCCGGGGAGAACCAAGAATAGGAGAGGGAGGAAAGCCGGCCGGGATCGCTTACCGTGGGGAGACGGATCTTGACTCCACTCCACGACGGGTCTGGGGCGGGGTAGAGAGCAGAGAGAGAGAGAGAGAGAGAGAGAGAGAGGTGCGGCGGGCGGTAGCTTTCGAGGATCCAGCTGAGCAGAGCAGAATCGGCGAAAAGATGAAACGAACAAGTGAAGCAAGAGGGAAGGGGGAGTGAGAGATAGAGAGAGAGAGATTAGTGCAGGCCGACTAATCTAATCCCGAGAGAGAGAGAGAGAGAGAGAGAGAGAGAGAGACCAAAGCGCAGTCGAGTCGATAATGGAGTGGCGCGCCCGCGCGTGGCAACCGTGTTCGCGTTCGCCACCTTTCTTGCGTTCCCATGTGTCTGTCAGCGAGAGAGCGATCGATTACTCAATGCGCCTGCACGACGACGATCCGCACCGGCCCGGACGCGCGGCTGTCACTCTGTCCACGAACCAAGATGAACAATTTTGTTTAAACATTTGAAATTGGTGGGACTCGCTTCATCAAAAACTGTTTAAATCATTTTAAATTTAAAATAAAATTCAATGAAAATGTTATAGTAAATCGCTTTTTTTTACGTGTTTCCTGTAAATTTGTATCCTCTGTGTTACCTTGGTAAATTTTATCATAATCCATTCTAACCATTCATCGTAAAAATTGACACTCCATAAATTTAAGATTATTTTCCACTTGAACCAGTATTAATCTATTAAAAACTAATAGACCAAGCCATTACTATTAATTATATTCAGCATTAGTTCTGTGATGAGTGATTAGGATGAGTTCAGCAGCATGCCACGAAGATACAAATCTATTTAGTTCATATTAGGAGCAGATGAATTTCACAAGAATTTATAGTATTTCACAGAAAAAAATACAAAAATGTAAAAAATTGAACGTTCCATGCAGGACTTTACTGTTTAGTTGTTTCGGCTTACCAAATGGTTTTCCGATTTAGCGGGAATATGTTTTCAGTTTCACTGGTTTACTTTTATTAGTTTTGATTTTAGAAAAAATAAAAATAAGGTGACAAAGAAACTGCTGGTTTCACAAAAAAAATGTAAAAACCTGACCGGTTTTTATACGTCATGCCACGAACAAGAACTTTTTGACCTTGAATAAAGTTAAATTAACGATTAATTGTGACAGTTTTATAAAAAAATAATCAAGAAACTGGGGCTGTATTGTCTTGGTCGGATGGAAGGAACAAAAGGACAAAACGATGAAGCACTTTTCCACTACCGACGCATGTGCCGGCCCATGACCGGCGCTCCCGGGCCGGCCCAGATATGATATGCTTGGCGCCCGTTGCCAAATAAAGAAACCCCTAGTATGCTACTGCAACTCCTCCGTTCCTCCCTTATTTATAGCCCTCCTCCCTCCTTCCCCATCCCAGTCCCTCTTCATCGCCTTCCCTTCCTTTCTGCTGCCTCAGTCTCACCGAGGAGAGAGAAGGGGGAAATTTTAAAAATAATCAGAGAGGGAGAGGGAAGGAGGAGATGAACGGTGTGGAGGGGGAGAAGTGCGGCGGCGGCGGCGATGCTGGTGGCAGTGACGGCGAGGCAGTGAGCCTGGAGGCGCTGCGGAAGCGGATGGCGGACTTCGCTAGGGAGAGGGACTGGGAGCAGTTCCATGCCCCCCGGAACCTCCTCCTTGCTCTGGTCCGTCTACTCCACCTCCCTTCCTTTCCTCCCGTGTTCCTTCTCCCCGGACTTAAACCTTGCTTGCTCCGATTGATTCGAAGAGTGTTAGTAGCTGATTTGAGGGTTTCCTTATCGTCTTGGGGGTGCGACGACGGCAAAATGTGTTTTCGGAAAAGAACGAGGATAAGGATGAGGGTTTTTGGCAGTCCACTTCTGGTCCGGAGAAGCCAGAATGATTGCGCGGAAAAGCCTCGCCGTCCCTAGTTGTCAGGCCGGTCCCTTTTTGTTCTCTTTTAGTACTGCATTGCCCTGTTAATGGGAGGCTGTCCTCGTATGGTTGAGCTCCACGACGTTCGTGGGGGAACAGGGAGTAGAAAGTGAGAATCAAAGCTCTTCAAATTAGTTTCCCCTAATTTTGCTGAGGCTTAAGATGCCGTTTACTCATTCATTGTCTGGTGGAGAATTGGGTGATTAAATGAAATGAGGGTACTATTGTGTTGGACTGTGTTCTGTTAACAGTTCGATCTGTACTGGGTGAACAGTGAGGTGCAGTCCCTTTCCGGGGAAAAGAGTGAGGTGCTACATTGCCTCACCTTTAAAGCTCTAATGGATCAATCATCCGTGGTGCTTCTACGATTCTACCTGTTGATTTAGTGTATTGTTCTGTTCATATTGCTGTGTTATTATCGATCTAATGACATTTTCACTAGCAGACCAATTTGGTTAGAGGATGTCGCATCTGGCAGAGTTAATATAGATGTGTGTTGTGTCTACCAGTAGCAATTTCCTTCTGTAGGTTAACTTTAAATCTCAAAGTTAGTGGAAAAATGCATTTCTAGATCCACCAAGTATGTGTTGCGGTGTTTCCTGTGTTTCGTCGAATGTTAGTTTATCAATCTAGTGCCTAATGCTTTCTGAAGCTTAAGGTTAAAATTGGTCAAACTGCTTCATGGTTTACTAAGATGAAAGGGATGCTCGCTCAGTTTATTGAATTTTTTTGTCAACATTGACATTGGCTCATTTATAATAAGAGAAATGGAAAATAAAATGTAAAGGTAGTCAAATTTTATAAATATTTTGTATTTTGTGTGAACCTCTCCATATGTACTTTTACAACTTTGGTGAGGAAAGTGCATGTATTCTAGACTGCATCATTTTTCCCCTATCCTTTGAAAGTTTGGAATGAAACCATACAGACATGACACATGGTTCTTATTCCCACCTAAAAACGGTATGTACCATCCTGACATAGGTTTTCACAAAGAAAACTGTACAAACAGTACAGCAGATAAAACGACATATCTTCAGTCCTGAGACCTGAGTTCCCTGGGAATAGCTGCCGATGTATATATCCTGTTGCAACGTTCTCTTTTCGTTTTTCCACTATAGATTTATCCGTTTCAACAGCTTGGATGAGTTGGGTTTGTGCAGGATCCCACTCACCTCACCAGATGCCTTCTTCTGCTCCTGATGTACCCTTTTGGCCTTATGTTGTGGTGGGGGCTAACAAAAAGTTGTAAGGCACCCCTTTGTTCCCAAGTGTCACCACCTAGGAGATGCCCATAGTGGGCGATGTGGGTGCAGTACCAATGGCTCCTGGTCCTAGTCTAGTTGGCATATAGCAAAACCTTTTTCCTTCATGCCCCTTAATTGTAATGTGTGTTTGCTTCATGCTATCTGCAGGTAGGGGAGGTGGGGGAGCTCTCTGAAATATTCCAATGGAAAGGGGAGGTACCCAAAGGGTTACCAGGCTGGGATGAAGCCGAGAAGGTGCACTTGGGTGAGGAGCTTGCTGATGTGCTTCTCTACCTGGTCCGGTTATCGGACATGTGCGGTGTAGATCTTGGCAAGGCTGCTCTTCGCAAGATAGAAATCAACGCACGCAAGTACCCAGTTGGCCAGTGCAAGGGCTCATCCAAGAAGCACACTTGCTACAGCTCCGATAACAATGTCAGTGCCGATGACAACAACACTGTTGGTCTCACTGCAAAAAAGGAGCATAACAATGGAGAGTAATAACTAGAAGCTCTGGAGTGGTTGCTTGGCTGGTTCTTGCGTCTTATGATCTTAGTTATCTTCTTGGATGTTCTATTTTGGCGGCAACATAAGAAGACTTGTTTGAGTTCCTGATTATATTAGATGCCCAAACAACCCAGTGTTAACCTCAGGCTTTGTAGGCTACTCACATTATATCTGAATGGATTCTCAATTATCCAGCTGCATATGATGCAAAGCTGGGTGTAGTACTATTTACTGGAGTACACTGCTTCTCTGACACTGTTTTTGTCAGTCTGTTGCTCCCATATTGTACTAGTAGCTTGAATAGCTCTAGTCATAGAGCTTGTCTGGGTGGAATGGTATTGATAATATCATGAAATCTTTTATGCACAGTAGCTGACTAGTGGACATTCTCATGAGAGAGAGAGAGAGAGAGAGAGAGAGAGAGAGAGAGAGAGAGAGAGAGAGAGAGAGAGAGAGACATGTGGACCTGATATGTTAACTTCAGGAAGGTTTGCTTTGTCACTAACTGCTGCTGTCTGTAAGGATTCGTCAGGAAATCGTTTCATGTGCGCACACCCTATCTCTTTGCTTGTATTGATCAGGATTCTGCTGTCCTCAGTGAAGTTAAATGGTGCTGCCGTTGTACCGCGTGGGGGACCGTTGGACTGGAATCGCTGAGCAAATTGTGGGAGCTTTGATGTGTTTTGAATGTTGTCAGCTTCTCTGACTCTGGTAGGCCATAAATCAACAGAACTGGCAGTTCTAGCACGTCATCTGCGTTGTGTACCTGTAGGAGTGTACATCAGACAGTGAGTACATGTAGTTGCTTATACGTGTATGAACTACGCATTTCACGCTAGCTCTTCTAGTTGGATAATTGCATTTCACGCTCCTCCTAGTTGATTCAGTTTCTGTGTTGCCTCTAAAGTTTGAGAATCCTAAACTGTAGCGCAGTGGACATGGTTCTGAACGTTGAAGCAAGCTTATTCTATGAACAGATGTAATTCTTATTACACTTTCTATCATAGGGTAGAACGAAGACCATAGTTCATATCGTTCGTTTATTCCTCTAACCAGATTAGAAGGGGATGAAATCCATTATTCTCTAGATAACGATTCAATCCCCCTCATTTCACTCTAATCCCTCCCAATTTCAAAGTAACCGTACGAAGCCTAAAGATTTTACTTTCCGTGGCATTCCTCCCGCGCAGAACTCGCTTGCAGGATGCCAGCTGGGCCGGTGGATCATACACGCAGATCACTGGCACAAGCAGAGTGACATTTTGTCTCAACTTTCGCACACAATGTTGCAGGCTTATGATTGCGCATAATGCACAAGGGATACGTTGTTTGCAAAGAGAGGTGTGCACGTCACAAAAAGGAGGCTTTTTAGATGATGGAAAATAGTATCCGATCTTGACCTCCAGTGGAGGCTAGTAGGGATACGTTGTTTGCCGCCGCGAGGTGGCTGCTCCTTTGTCCGTCGGCACATCCACGATCTATTCCAAGCAAGGTCCTCAGTTTGTGGTAACAAGAGGTGCACGGACCAACGTAGTCGCACAAAGGACGACTGCCATGGCAGTGTGCACTTGCAACTTTGTGCACCAAGAGTTCCTGCTTCTGGGTGATGTTCCTGATACCGCTCATTCCAAATTCTGTGCTCCTGTGGTAACAAGAGTTTCTTTGTCTACCCATCTAAAATAAGTGAAGAGGTACTGTGAGGTACAACGAGCACGCAGGTTATCGCAGGGAAGTGGTTCCACGGAGTCTTAATTTGAACGTGAAGCAGTAGAGAAGAATACAGACCGTAGATTCATAAGCAGCTGAAGAGGATGAAAAGAAACAGCAGGCCAGCATGCATGACTCTGGGCACAGTACCCGGCCGACATCTTTGCATGGGCCGCTAAACTTTCTCTAGTTCGGCCTGCCGCGACTGCACTAACCTGACGGCTCGTTGTAACTTTGTTGCTGCAACGTCCGACGAGTACACAGTACAGGAAGTGTGTACAGTACCGTGCAAATGCAGGGTGTTATGATATCTAAAATTTGCATCTTTGGAAAGATGGAAAGTTCTGATTTTTCGAACTGAGCGCTCCTGTTTGGTAGACTGAATACAGTAAAAAATATTAAAATCACGTCCGATAATGATTATTTCACAAGAATTATTTTTTAACATATTTTTCAAGGCGTGTAAGATATTTTTAAAAAGTTTGGCTAAATTCTACTTAAAGAAGAAAAAAATACTTAAAATGACATGAAGATGAAGCCAAATACATGATTTGAATGCTCTGTGACGTACCTCTCGTCGAAACGATCGAAATAGATATATAGATTGCTTAATTTAGACATCGAACGAGAAAATTACGGATTTAACAAAAAAACGTCCGAGTCGTCACCGGAGTGTCTGATAAAATGTCGGAGTATCCGATAGCGGAGTGTTCGGTATAGTATTGGAGTGTCCGATAAGCCCTTTTTGAATATGAGATTTTATTCATTGGAGTCTCCGATAATGTGTTAGAGTGTTCGGTATCTGAAGTCTGTTTTTAATAGTTTTTACACCAAATCAAAGCTAATTTGTTTTCTAATCAAACAAATATGTGACTGTACGGGGTAAAACAACCCTATCTCTATATAAAGAGGGCTTTGAGAACGTAACCCAATCAATTTTACTGATTGTGTTTTTACTTTTTACCTCTTCAAACTCTAATTCTCTTCTAAATCTCCTATGCTGTTCATCCACCGGTCTCCACGGTCATAGATGGGGCCTGCCGGCCGACCTAGGACACGTCCGGCGATGCTCACGCCCAGACCGGATCTCTCTCGAGCGGGAGATTCGACGGCCTTTGTTAGTTTGCTCGTAAACTAATAGTTTTTCGTCACGAAAGCGCATTGTCTATCAGTAGGTTTACCCGTAAATCTAGTCGTCTTTCACAGCAAAATCGGTGATACTTATATTTGCACGAATAGATCAGAGGTAACTTTATCGATCTAATTCGTTACGACCCGCACAACCTAGTGCTCTTGGTGCGCTGATCCGAATTTTTCGTTGTGGACACAGGGCATGTGCACAGGCAGGAGAGACACCGATGTCAGCAATACGCACGTACTTCCCATTCATATTATCATTGAAATGTCGAAGCATGCATGTGCACACTGAAAACTGCATCTGTGTGTCTGGCTCCTGCCCCCTCTTTGCCACTGTCCTTGTTGCGCGTTTCATTATTAATCTGAACTAATACTAAAATCTAAGAAGAGAATGGCGTGAATGGTTGCTAACATCATCCGAATTAGTTGTGGTGAGATGTCAAACGCAATGTTGCTAACACGTGAACCGAAGCCAAGACTTCCTTTATATCTTGTTAGTATGAAGAACTTCCAAGATAGAATTCAGTAAGTATATTGCTAAGTACAATCTGACTGTACCGACCTTGACTAAATGTTTCCATGTTTGATCTAAATATTATTAATCAGGGCTACTATCTGGAATTAAACGTTCAGTATATCTTACAGAACAAATTGAAGCTTCTCTAGCTGAAACTTGAGCCATAGCCCTTCTTTACAATGATTCGTCATGAGACTCAACTAGGAGACAATTAGTTACAAATTCAAGCAGGCTAAGTACTCCTATGCTAGAAGATGATAAGAGTTTACTCGTAAACTTCAAGCATTGATTGTAGCTCTGATTGATGCAAAATCAACTCACTGTTCTTTTTTAGTGCTAGTGCACCTTGTTTGCATTCCTGGCGCCGCTCATTCCAAAGAACCCCAAGCGTGTACATTGAGGTAGAGCTTATATCCACCAGTATCTTGGTACTCCTACACCATATGGAAGGATGCTAACTGGCGGGTATTGCACGAGGGATCTTTAAGGGAATGAACAAAACCAGTAGCTAGTTAGAGCTTATGAGTAGTTAGTCTGATTCACATGTAGCCTTCAGAATGGACTGATGGAGGGAAGCAATAAAAAGGAGCAAGTTGGCTGTTGCATGGATGGGTCATGATGAGACTTGATTCATGGCTCTGCGTTATATAGAAAGCCTGGTACATGGAACTAATATTGTACACCTGAGATTTTGGAGTCATTGTAACCATTGAATTCCCAGATACCAAGAATGTGAATTTTGATTTAAAATTGCAAACAATTGCTTTAAGAAAAGGGAAGTGTTTCATCACGCACATGCTGGCACATGGTAAACTTAGTTATGTCTGCGCATTCGTGCACAGAAATTTATCAATTGGCAACAATTGGCAGGACAAACTCTAGGGGCACATGCATGACGTGGTTGAGAACTGAGATACTAGCGTCTTTCCATGTACTTCAAATTATGAGTGTAATGAATTTCAAATACAATATAATGTTGTCATTAATTGTTACATCCCAGTAATATATATTCACTAACATAAGGATATAGGCTAATTAATCATCAGCTTAAAAATATACATGGTTTTTTTTTCAAATGACCCGGAATAATGTTTGTTCCGGCATATGTTAAAATAAGAAGAAGATGCCTCATTAAGGGAAACGAGGCCAAACTGTACAGCTGTAAAAAGGAAAAGAGAAAAAACATTACGACAACAGAGTTTCCTGATTGTCCAAAAGACTGCCGGAAACCAGCAACATTTTTACAGCGAAGGGTTTGAATATGAAAATCATGTGCGTCTTACATCTCGAAAGGATGCTTATTCGCTAACACCATTTGCTATCGAAAAAATAGAGGATCATGCCTGCATTTTTGGCTGTGCGAGGGGCTTTCAATCCAATTAACCTCAAACCCATCTCTATTGTATCTTTTACTTGGCTATAAACAACAGCACGTCACTCTTATACCACGCATCAAAGCTCATGGATCCCATCACAAGAAATTCACCGGTTCAGCAGTTCTTGAATTCTCTCGCATCACCATGTTTGGTCACCTGATCACTTGATCAATATATATTTCTCTTTAGAGTTTTACGTGAATATATTTCTTTCAACCGTGGTGCCTGTGCATCACCATGACTCAATCTTGGCATGATGCCATGAACCCTGCTGTTCTTTACCTTATCATCTAGCATATTAATCTCTCCATGCTGCAGCCCATTTTCTAACTTTCTGGGAACACAGTTTGTGCTTGCTGCATCCTACATAAGTCCATTGGCTTGTTTGCCAGTTTCGAAAGGGAAAACAGGGCAACAGGTATTCAATGGCTAAAATCTGAATGCTATATGAACAAGTGAACAGTGGTTTGAGGTGTCTTTGTCGTGGGAATCATAAGACAAACATGGAGTATTTATACAGCCTGAACTGAACGGATCAGCACAAATATACTTAGTTGGGTGTAGGCCTCCATTCCGTTATTTGCAGTCACTGCTGATTTTATGTATCATCATACAAAGCCAAAAACCAGAAACATGGTAGTTAATGGCCTGATTTGGCTACGTAGACAAAGTTCTTCCCCACTGTGGAACGGCATATGCTCCCGGTGCATGTATAATGTTGAAAGACGGTGTCAAATGCCATTTGACAGGCAAGCAAGGGAAATTCACCATGCTTCCTATGCTGCTAAGCGGCTAACAATCAGCACGGTCGGTGACGGAACCGTAGGTGATAGCTAGGTCACCTTATTGGTGCAGATCACCGCTATGCTGCTTTCCTTCCTTCCATCTTTTCATTGAGTGGCATCACAACGACACCAAAAGCCTCGCACAGCAAGTGCATAAAGCCCCTCACCACAACCCCCTCATGGTTTGACTTGTTTTCCTGGCGCCTCTTTTTCCTAATGACTGAGCATGCGCTGGTGTTGCATATGGATTCGGAATGCTAATACTCCTAAGAAACATTTTTTACTATTGATAACGTACGACCATATATAGTTTGCCCAAAGTTAAGCATAATAATATAATAGGGCTGGAAGACATGATCGAGAAGCCTTTGGCCAGTTCATCTACAGATTTATAGTGATTCAAAGCATTGGTTGTTATACAATGCAACGAGTCAGTAGGTGGAACATTATGTTGGTAACTTTATAAGTGCCAACGGTGGAATATGTGGGATATATCCTTCTACACACTCAAATAATTAATCATAGATTTGAACCATGCACGGTTCATTGTTACGATGAATGATGGCCGCCTTCTAGCATAATTCAAACAGCATCTTGGGTCATTAAGCACTGCACCAATTGAGCGATCAAAATATGCATAATTCAAGGGAACTGGCGATGACCTGAGGACCACGTGCATTGAGCCTTACACACAGAGAGAGAGAGAGAGAGAGAGAGAGAGAGAGAGTCTTATTACTAACTTCTGCAAGGCATATTGTAATATACACATCTTGCTACTAGTTTCTACGTATGCTTATCTAGCTGTCCATTTTCCCACTGTGGAGAGCAAATTGGAGTTCCAGTACCAAATTTTCCTGATGCCGCTCATTCTGAAGCACCCCTACACATCGCCAGCTATCCGCACGTACGAGCACGTTGGCGTGCTCATGTTCAGTCGCGCAGCATTGAGCTTATCTATGGAGACCCAGGTGGAGTGTGCACAGCCCGACGTACGACGAACACCGGACTCGACAAGGACCTGAGCTGCACGACCAATCTCACCAGAACAGACAAGCGCCAACACATGGTTCACATCACGCTCAGCAGCCATGACACTACCTTCTTTGATTACTTATCCTGGCGCCACCTATCCTAACTAGCTTATTTATAAGAGACGACCAGTACGTATATATACTCCTACAAGAGTGGACAGCTGAATAAGTATATATACAAGATTGAAGGGTAACGCCAGTGGATGCTTATTTATGGGTTCTACACAAGGCAGGTGGTAACAAGTGAACAACAGTGCATGCTCAAATGCTAAACGATTCAAAGATCACACGCGAAATACAGAGGGGTGAAAAGGCAAATTTTATTGGGTCATGCAAAAGAAAATTTTTTGTTGAATCATGCAAGGACAGGCTGACAAATTAAGTTTTGGGGATCATGTAGGTAGGAACAATTCAAGAGATTAATATGTGCCAGATGAAAGCTTCACAAAAAGTGATCATACGAGTGCAAAATAACCCTTCACTAACATTGATCATCAATAGTTCATCACAATAAAAAACAACACTAGCTAATTTTGATTAGATAAACCAGATGGCAAACACAACACTGAGTAGAGTAGCACCCCATGCATAGCACTGGAATAGACATGAATGCCTTAAGCCAAGCAGCAGTTCAAGAAGCTAATATATCACGTGGAGCAAAATTGGAAGACTACTGTAAAGTGAAACTTCCGCTCAACATTGTCTTTGAGACTATTCTCTAATCAATCTTCCGGCGGAAGGAGCAGCCCTCCGTGAGCCTAGCCTTTCCTCCTGTGGGCTGGCAGAGCACAGTCTGGCATCCTGGGCACACGACAACAGTCTGGGAGTGACTGAAAACAGTGGTTCTGCAAGACCATAAAATTGAACCATGGCGTTGGTGAGCTACGAAACACATAAAAGAAAGAAAATAAAGTTATGATCCTACTTGGACAAGCAATTCACTATGAACAATCAAATAATAAATTTCTATTGGACAAATATACAGTACATGCTGAGCGAAACTCAATGTCTTATGAGGAAGGTATCAGCACAGAATTATGTTCCGCCAAACCAGATCATCTAGGCCTTGAACATTTAAGTAAGACAACCACTATACAAGTATCAATATATTAGGACATCAAAAGCAAGTGATCACAATCAGCAATCTACCTAGGATGCTAAGCTCATAGTACAGAACTATTGAAGCCTACAGAAAAATGAAACATCGCTAGCATTGGACCATTAACTGGTCAAATTCCATCTAACACCTCCAAGAAAATGGTTTTAAAATCTAAAGGAAAAGGATACCATCAACTAAATTGAAAGCTAAGAATCGTCCCCATAAAGTCTTTTGGCAGGTTAAGATTACTCCACTTAGTTATTAGTTATTCTCAAGAAATACTGCATCCGATTAATAGGCTAATTTGTATGTCCTACTCCTAATGAACCAGGTGTCATTTTAGCTTCCATGCAATCTTACAATGACTGTGACGAACCTAGCGTGGAGAAATGGCAGGACTATCTATAATCCAATTGTACACATGAATGGCAGATCTAAAAAGGAAAACAGAGAGTTGGAAGGGCCAAGAGAAATTACATGTTGAAGCATCCCTGGCACTTGACGTCCTGCAATACACGAAACAGATTTCACAATTAGATCACGCAGCAAAGAGGAACAAAAGATACTATAGCTTTCCCCGCCACAAGGGAAAAAGGGGGGCTCGTACCATGAAGAAAGAGTTGGGAGACTGGACGAGGCGCTTCTTCTTGTGCTTGAGCTTCTCGAGCTCCGCCGGGGGGTTGAGCAGGTCGATGTCGTTCTGGAGCACCTGCGCATCACCACGAGAAAACATCTTGTCAGATCGGACATCAAGGATACCGGAAAGGACCGAACGAGGGAAGCAGATCGGGATCGTAAGAAGCGGGAGAGGGAACCATCGGGTCGTACGTACCATCTTGCTAGGGTTGGGCGGCGGCGGAGAGGGGCGAGCCCTAGACGAAGGCGACGGCGGCGCAGCGCGGAAGAGGCTGAGCCGGGAGGGTTTCGCGCGGCGGGCGATGCGATTCTCTTGTAGCTTGATATGGGGATTCTGGGCCGTTCGGTTGTGTTCGCTCGTCATCAGCACCTTTGAAGCAACAGGCGTTGAACAGTGGGCCTGGGTTAAGCCCTGATATTTGGTTGGGCTAGGCCCATATATCTATCTGCTGTTCGATTTCTATTTTCAGGATTGCCATCTACATTTCGCAGCGAAGCACCTGCGACACGCGCGCAAGCACGAAGGCTTCTTTGCGCAATACTGAAATGATTAATTACTCCACATCAAGGATAACTAAAATACACCGCAGGTTTTTTTTTTTGCTTGACTGTTCATGGAGGCATTACAAGCTTACAAATAGATGATAAACAGCTCTTATAGCATTCACGACTTGCAGAATCTACTGACTTTAACCATCAAACAAGATGAATCAATTCACCATGCTCAAGTTGCCTGCAAAATCATTAGCCAGATTGCTCGAGGCAAAATCCGAGTATTTCTAGTCATCAAATGACTGGTTCCTAGTATCATGCTGGCTTCGGAAATCTGGATAGTGCTTATGAAAATGTGAACCACGGTCGTTTCTGAAACTCGAGTCATATTGCGAGCTTCGGTCAGAACGGTTTCCAAAAGCTGGAACTCGAGAACCCTTGTCTTCCATGCGTGTTGAGGCAACACTTGAATCATCATGGCTTCTGAACTTCGGGTCATGCCGGCCAAAATTGTTCTCCATGTTCATGGGAGCAAATGCTGCATCACAGAGGGAGAACAAGAAAATGTGAATATTGTTACAGAACATATGATGGAAGCAATAACTGAAACTTCATAGGCAAAACTATCTGCAACTGTACATTTTACAAGGTTGTGAACGAGATGACAAGATGCCACTCATTCCTGACAACCCATTAAGCATGAAATATTTATTGCAGGAACAATGCATTCATTCAATTGGTGCGACCGATGGCAATAGTTGGAATGCCTAATATCACTTAGCTTATATATAGTTATTTAATACGAGAGAAGATGTAGAAGATATACAGCAGATTACCACCAACAACATTATTTTTACCTCGTTCTCTTATTCTCCTTTCCCTATCGTATTCGAACTTGTCACGAATTTGAGTAACCCTTTCCCATGTTTCCCCTTGTTTGTTTGCCACAAAAGAAAATTCCTGCAGTACAAATTCATCAAACACAACATTAGTACAGCAGAAGAAAAAAAATCAATTAATGGCAACATGTATATATTAATAATATCATCAAGCATGGTTATACTCTTTATCGCAATAAAAGCCAACTAGTATGATATTTAAAGAACTAATAACAAGTTAACCCATATCATGAAGTACAGAAGTAGCACCACAAATTTCATATGGAAGTACAATGTACGGAACAATTTAACATAACCATTCACTTCCAATACATTTGACAATTCTAACCAAGACCCATTAGACTAGAGCAAACGCACCATGCATTGTTAAACACACAGAAACTTGCTCCTCCAATCAGGGGCGAAGCAAGGAAATTTGGTCGCTGGGGTCAGTAATGAATTTTTCCTGGGGTCATGAATGAATTTGTAAGCTCAATACATTGATTTGTGTGGTTCAACTGACCCCGGTGGCAAGCTGTAGCTCCGCCCCTGCCTCCAACATGTAACTTAATTTCAAAAGGCCCTAGTACCTATCCTCTATTCAAAAGGAGCATGCCCAAAAGTCGGACAAATTTGAGAAGCCTGGGTACAGCTATTTCTAGATAACAATATGAGTTCAAGGAACAACGCACAAGGACAATGAATTTATAATAAACCTTCCTAAAGTAGGTTTTTGATAGGTCAACACTCTATTTTAATTCCTGTAACCAGTAGTTAACCCCACTTTTGGGACATAACAAAGATACTCCCTTTGTTCACTTTTAACTGTCATTCTAGCTCCAGGTGTGGGAATTAAGAAAAAGTATTGGGCAATGAGAAAGGTGTATTGGAAATAGAGAAAGTGTATTGGGAAGAGAGAAAGTTACGTTGGGAAGAGAGAAAGTGTATTGAGCAGTGGGAATGACAAGTATTTGGGAACAAATTTTGAATGCTAGAATGACAAATAAAAGTGAACAGAGGGAGTAATTTTTATCTTTTTTGAAGTTAATACAGTAAGGGAAGCCCCTACTGCGCTAAATAAATATAAATAGAAAAATAAGAGTTAAGTACAAGGCCTCAATAAGGCTGAAGAAAGCCCCAAAACAAGGAGGCAAAAAGAATGACTGTACAAAGGGATCAGGACTCCCACACAAAGAAGGAGAAGTAATTGCAATAGAACATCCATCTATGACTGAAAGGACGATCTAGAAGTGTCACTGAATCTGCACAGCTGCAGCTTTACATAAATTAGGCTCCATTTGAATGTGATGAACGATTTTATTCAACAACTTTTTTATAAAGGCTACTTGCATTTATACCATCACTTTGAGGTGACTCTTGTATTCCTTTTTATAATGTCATGTTCAGTTAGCTATTTCTTTAATAAAACATACTGTGCTAGCCAACTGAGAGGAAATAAAGAAGGATGACCACTGCATGCCAGATCCTTTTTTCCAGATTTTTTCTTCCTGTTACTAAGATTGCATACAAATGTTGAGCAAGATGAAAATACAGAGTATGTGAAATAGCCAACGTATAATCATATTTACTCTCAAATACAAAGGAAAATGAAATTCCTTTTGCATAAAGAAGTGATAAGTAACACCTATCGTTATGACAAAGAAAACATACCCTGGTTGGTTCCACATTGGAACGCCTTCTCCTGCTGCAATTCATAAACAATAATTAGACCCTGCCTAGAGCAATATTAAACTGATTTGTTCAAATAGCATGACTCACTAGGATGTGCAACCAATTAAAAAGTATTTGTAAGCATTTACAAACTGCAATAATCCAATAAAATAATGAAGGACCAGTTATAATCTAAAAGATATAGTCAAGAGCCTAAGGTTGAACTTAAATGACCATAAAGCTGACAATAAATAACAAAGTAAACCAAATAATTAAACAGAAAACAAGGACTTTCTACCTGTATGGGGAGAAGTCCAGATCATCTTCTTCAGCAGAGTCATAATTAGCATGATCTTCTGCAATCTTTTTTGAATAACCTTCATCCCAGTACAATCTTTCCCAATTCTCTCTAAGCTCTTGATATAGTTCCATATACTTTTTGCACCAGGTTTCGTGTTCCTGTAATTTTTCCGGTGATCAGTCTCCTAGTATAAGAGTAAATGCCTGGTAATATTTGAAAGCACTCAGAGCAATTGTCGTCTATGTCCAGCGCTATGCTTGTTTGAAAAGTTTTAGAAGGAACAGTCATGCCTACCCAAATTAAAGAGGCAACGTGGTTTCCAATTAGTTCCTTTATGAAAAAAGTAATTTCCAAGTATACGAACAAGGTTATATTTTAGGATATGGATAATTTATAATGTGCCTGTTATATCAGCTTGGATATTGGTTAGTGTAAAAAAAAAAA
>BCLG01005079.1:0-29925 GCA_001602295.1 Zoysia matrella | reverse complement strand
GAGGTGCGCTCGCGCGGTACTCGGTGGCTGCGGCGCTCGACATCGGCTCCGGCTGCCACCCGTCGTGTGGATCCCAGTCTGTACGCGCAAGGAGCTCAGCTCTCCTGGTTGCTGCTGCTTCCTCCATTCTTCCTCGCACAAGACAGCTACCGGAATGCTTCCTCTCTCCTTTCTGACACGATATAGCTGCTAGGAGGCTAACGAGATGGCTGCGTTGGAGATTGTGCACCCCATACCTAGATATTTTTCTTCAATCTATCTTCTATAGTCAATTTTTAGGTTTGACATGAATTTGGGGCGGATATTCCTGATTTTCATAGGATTGACTTGATTTAAAAAATTTCTGCACATAGGCTCTCTTTTGCGCTAGAGATTAAGGTTGAAGCTTACGCCAATGAATCATATGGTAGGAAAGCATATACTAAGGGCAAGACTATTAAGTGGGATGTTGAGTTAGATTCCTTTACATTTGAACATCTGATGCAAAGCCTATATAATATAATGAGCTAACATGGAGTATGAACCAGACTGCAACTGTTTGGTTTTTTTATAAGATAGTGCATGAGAATGTTAGAATTGTTGATGAATATCAGATGGCTCAGTTCTTTGAAATGCACAAATCAGAGATGTGTGGTCAGTTTCTTGTGTTTGTGGTTGACAATGCAAATGTTGCAGGAATATTACATGAGCTACACCCTGAAACAGGGATTGGTTGCCTTGTTTCGGTTGAAGTAGCATCAATTAAATCTGCAACTCAGTTTGTTATGCCACAACATGTAGAACCTGCTACTCACTTTGGTGGTTCACTTGATGAACCTGATGTTTCAGAGCCTGATCCATTTGATGCTGATGAGGGATATGTAGGTGTTAATGATGAGCATCTTTATGTTGTTGTTGCACCCACAAACCCTGCACCATCATATAATGTGGAGCCTTTTGAATCCGCTCCAGTTGTTGCTGAAGGAGGAGTGCCTCCTGAAGCAGAAATCACTGATACTGACCCGAATGTAGTAAGTGTGATTCATGATCCAGATAACTCAGTGATTAGGAAGAACGCTTTATTTCCTGACATGATTTCCTTCAGAAAAGCAATAAAGCATTACGCCGTAAAAAGGGGGATTTGAATTTTCTAATTTGAAGACAGATAAATCAAGGTTCATTGCTTCTTGTGCGCATGAGGGTTGTTCATGGCGCATTCATGCATCTAAGTTGCAAGATGACCGCACAATACAGGTACTTTTGTTTACAGTTGACTAAAAATTATTCATTTTTTTACTTGTGCACATTTGCTGACGCCGCTGTTTTTTTTCTCAATTGTAGATAAAGGTGCTTCCTTTTGAACACAATTGTCCAACTACCAAACTCATGGAAGGAAGGATGGCAACACAAAGTTGGGTTGCAGATAGGCTTGGGGATTGGTTGAAGAAGAATCCAAACAAGGGTGCAAAGGCTGCACAAGAGAAGCTTGAAGAACAATATCAGATCACTTTGAAGTATTCGAAGGCATGGGCAGGAATGAAGTTGGCGGTAGACCAGATCCATGAAAAGTATGAAGAGAGCTTTCAGATGCTGTTTAATTGGAAAGCTGAGATTGAAAAGAGGTCACCAGGCTCAATTGTGGAGATAGAACTGCACAAGTCAGGTAAGAAAATGAGGTTGAAGAGGATGTCTGTTGCTTTATAGCCTTGCATAGATGGATTTTTGGTAGGTTGTCGGCCATACTTAGCTGTAGACTCTACTAGTTTGGTTGGTAAATATTTTGGACAATTAGCATCAGCAACATCTGTGAATGAGCATAATTGGTTGTTCTATGTGGCATATGCAATATTTAGATCAGAAACAGATAACAACTGGTTGTGGTTCATGCAACAATTGGATAGGGCTATAGGAAGTTCCATAGGTTTAGTTGTTTCCACCGATGAATGCAAATGATTGGGTAGTGCTGTTGGACTAGTTTTTCCTGAGGCTGAGCATAGAGAGTGCATGAGGCACTTATATGAAAATTCCATTAAAAGGTATAGAGGTCCTATTTTTACTGAGCACTTGTACCTAGTAGCAAGGAGCTACACTGAAGATAAATTCAAGTGGCATATGGACAAAATATTTACTGTTGCTCCTGATGCTATAGACTTTCTTGACACGCAGCACAATAGGATCTGGTATAGGTGTGCCTTTTTTGAACTAAGCAAATGTGATTATCTGACAAATAATGTGGCTGAGAGCTTTAACAACCAGATAAAGCCACTTAAAGTCTTGAATCTACATGAGCTTATTGATAGCTTAAGGGAGCTAATTATGCAGCAGATGTACCTTAGGAGGAGGATTGGATATGATGCCTCCAGATGGAATACTCTCTAGTGTGGAGTCTCAGCTCAACAAAGAAAGCAATAATTTGAGAGTGGTCAAGGTGGCTAGATGTGATAATGAGTTTGCTGAAATAACACTTGTTGATCCTGACAACATTACTAGAAGGCACACAGGGGATTTGCAGAATCAAAGATGTTCATGCAGACAATGACAGATCACAGGAAAACCTTGTACCCATGCATTAGGGTGGATTTGTTGCAACCGGGGCATCCATATCAAGGATTTTGTGCATGATTACTACTCTGTTAGGAGGTTTAGAGAAGCATATGCAGGGAGATTTTCAACAATGCTAGATAGGACCCAATGGATTCATGCTGATCTTGGCTTTAAGGTTTTTCCACCTGTTCAAAAAAGAGCTCCAGGAGGCCTCGAGTACAAAGGATTAGAAGTGTTGTTGAAGGAGGAACAAAGAAGAAGGTTAGATGTAAAAGATGTGGTGGTTTTGGACACTTTGAGAAAACTCGCAAACTTGCGGAGGCACCAGATGAGGAGGATGAGCCTGTTGACACAACTAAGAAGAGGTACTGTGATTATTACTTCTAATTCCTAGCTGTTTGTTTATTACAGGTATCAACACATTTTCTTTTCTTTTTCAGAAAAAGCCAAGATGAAGGGACTTCTGGTGGCAAAAAAAAAAAAAAAAGAACCCCAAAAACGAAAACTCCAAAGAAGGAGAAGCAAAACAAGGAAGCAACTGCTCCACCTCCCCGAGTTGTTAGGAGCCTTAGAACTTGGCTAAATCTGTGATGCCATCAGATCTGATGGTTTATGAATTTTTTTTTGCGAACATGTATTGATATGGTGAACCTGTAATGTGGTCACATAAGTACTTGTAGTGAACCTGTTATGGTCTATTGTGGTGGACAAGTTAAGGTCTAAAACTGTGGTTATGGTGAACATATAATATGGTCACATAAGTACTTTCTAATGAACTTGTGATGCTCTTCTGTGGTGAACATGTTATTGTTTAGAATATGATTAATCTGTTTTGGTTTAACTGATGTATTTGTGTTTCCCTTTTATGGTCAAAGTATGATATATATGTTGCTTTGTTCAATCCATTGTGAAATGGGATCAGAAACGTAATGAAAAGAGCCACATAAGGGCATTTTAGTCTATACAAAAGTATTGGATATGAAACATGTATTTAAACCGGTCCAAAAGGTATGTAACGGTATATTTGAAATCTGAGAGAAATTATAATGGCACTGGTGAGTTTTAGTGAATTGCAACGGTATTTTTGGGAGAATACATAAAAGCTCAATTTTATCTTTTAACTTTTAAAAGGTTTAATTTAGTTTTGAACTTTAAGTTAGAGAGTCATATTCGTCTCTGAACTGACGTGGTTACTCATGTGACACGCCATATCAACGTATTGATTACCACGTCAGGTTCAATTTTAAAATTTGAATTTCAAATTGATTTTTATCTCAAACTATATATAACTCTATTTTTAAATCTATTTTAAACTTCATATTTCTTAGAATTAATGCAACAAACAAGTTTCTCTTTGATTTTTTTAAAATTTAATATTTTTTATATCATTTTGATATATTTGAACATATTTTATATTTTTGATAATTTTTTATATATCGTTTTATATTTTAAAAAAGTAACTCTTCAAGCAACTCAAATATTGGAAATAGCAATTTGTTAACACAATAGAAGTATTTAAAATTTTAAATTTTTTATGTATCATTTTAGTAATTCTTCACACAGCCAAATATTGGTAAAAATAAAAGTTGTATTTATACATGATCTTGTTTTATTGCATTAATTGTAATAAGTATGATGGTTCAAACGGATCCAAAAATAGAGTTACAATGTTAGAGAAAAATCTATTTGAAATTTAAAATTTAAAATTGAAATTGACGTAGCAATTTATATGCTGATGTAACGTGCCACGTAAATAGTCATGTCAGTTCAGTGATGAATATGATTCTCTAACCGAAGTTTAGTCTATTTTAAAGGTTAAAAAATAAAATTGAGCTTTCGTGTATAGTTTAGAGATGAAATTGACTATTCTCCTCGGTAGTTTTTTAATCTGATAGAGCTGTAACGGCGTATATCCAATTTGCCCTATTGTCTATGGTCGGTCTTTTTCAGTACCGCCACGCACAAGCATCTGGAGGCGTAGCATCGCAGCCGCAGCCGTCGCCTGCCAGCAGCCGCCAGCCCCCGGTGGCTTCGAGACGCAAGGGAGAAGCGGCGGGCGAGATCAAGGCGCCGCGGAATGGACCCGCCCGACGTCGAGATGGAGCCCGAGCAGAGCCCGCCCCAGCCTCCACCGGCGCCTGTGCCAGCAGCGGGGGAGGGGTGGGTCATGCTGTCTCGCGCTCGGGCGCTGCTCGAGGAGGGCAAGCCGTCACTCGCACTACAAGCGGTAAGAGCCCTTTCCGTTCCCCCTCTTTTCCCGTCCCGTATCCACTTCGCGTGCTGCGTGTCGCGTTCGTCTCCGCCATCGCCAGTGGTGCAGTGGGCTGCGGGGAATTTTCCGGGTTTATGTCGCCTATGTTACCTATCGGAGGCTGATCGATTGCCGTGAGTATTCTCTGCTTCCATCTCGTTTAGGTTTAGGGGCATCCTCTCCATGGCGGCATTAGGCTTAAAGGTTTCGCAGGGATAGAGGAAGAAGAGGTTTATGTGTTATCTAGGTCTTAGGGTTTCGGATTAGTTAGCTATGTTTATGTTATAGAGGATGTTATGGTTGGGTGCTCGGTTGCTTTATAACCTTGCACTTACGCTTTTCAATTCTGCTGCATATCTGTTTCTCAGTAGACAAGGGAAAATGTGCATTCGTTTGGGTTCACCTCTGGATAAATAACAAGGTAAATCATCGATTTATGCACACAACTAAAATGTTAGTCACGGGGAGCTCTTAAGCCTCTTGAGCATTTTCCTGTTAAAATGTGTAGTTCCACAATCAGTAATTCTACTAAGCTTATTGATTGCTTGTACTCTTGTCTTGGCGAGACACTCCTCTTCGGCTCATCATTATCCATGCAATTGCATGACTATCATCAATACTCTTATTAGCCATGCGGATTTAGATAAAGAAAATATGGAATACGAGTAGAGCCGCCGGAAGTAATTCACTTTGGAATGTGACTAGAGCCATAGAGCTAATCTATTTACTAGCAAGACCTAAACGCATAACTTGTGAAAGAGAGTAACATTTAACCAAGCATGTGCAATCATAAAGGTGCCTTAACCTTTTTTTTTTCTTGCGCCGCCATAAATTTGCTATTTATGAAGCTACCTATTGACTAGAGGTCACGGGTTCGGGTCTTGGAAACAGCTTCTTATAAATGTATGGAAAGACTGTGTACAACCCCAAAGTGGTCGGACGGACCATCAGACCCTTCCCTGGACCCTAGACAAGTGGGAGCTAAGTGCATGAGGCTGCCCTTTTTATGAAGCTCCCATTTGTTTTAAAGCAATAACTTCTCTATGTATAGTAGAATACACATACTTCTAACAGCTAATAATTTGTGTCTCTCCTTTTTGAGTACGACGATCCTTCAAGCTCCAGATGAGCATTGTCACTCCTATATCTCACTGAATTATGCTACCTTGGTAGAACCACTTGAGTTTGTTTTGCTATTTTTGGACAGGAGTTCAGGACAATATAGGAGTTACTGAATGTAACTACAATTGTTTATCATGCTGCTAGTGTTAGAATTTCCATATCCTGTTTGCACTGAACATATGCGTATGGTGGCCCCATATGCTAATGATGGGCCTTTATGGGCATCAACAGTAGCAAGCTAGTGGAAAATGTTGTATCATTTGCGTTTTCTACTACCCCCCTACTTACATAAATTGAATTAATTTTTCATACTGGTCAATAAACGGGTTCAAATTTCACCAAAATTTCACGTATAAATTTATGCTGTTGTGGCTTGCGAAATCTGGCAATCGTGGGAATGTATCTCATGACAATGTTAAACATGGTGAATGTAACACATTAATCAAGCATTCTGTCTGCATTCTAATGCTTAATTTCCATTTGATTATATTGTTTTTATTGCCCTTTTTCTTTACATATCCTTGCAAGAAATACTTATACTGTTGTTTGTTTGTGATAGGTTATGATAGCCTTGTGTCAATTAATTTAGCCTTTTCACTTACTACGTTATTTCGTGAAGGTGCATTTGTCAATGTTACTGATTCTGAACAACTGATATCTTGCAGGTTCTGCTGGCCATAAGATCTCAAGGTGGTGAACAAGCTCTTATCCATACATTGAATCGTGCGCGTGAACTCTACAACCAGAGATCACAGGTCGCCCCTAGTGTTGATGAGCTTGCCTCTTTGCTTGCACAATGTGCTATAGCAGAAGCTCAATCAACAAATGCTAATCCTCCACAAGGACCTGGATCTGATCCTGTCATGATGTTGGATTCTGATGAGGCCTGTATTCTTGCTGAGAGTGGAAGGAAGCAGATCATCCTGGATGCATTTGCTGATGGAAGCAGCTTCATCTGCTTGAAATGTGGTGGACTATTCAGCACATCTCGCAAAGATGAGCATTTGGCTTATTGGTGTGGGGCGGCATGATCCCTGGTGACTTCTTGCTGTGGTATATCTGTGGTCACCCCAGGCGATTATCATCATAGCTGTGAGATTTTGTAAAATAACATCTTTTGTTTCATATTACTGCTTCCTTAAGGATGCTGGAGATGCATCTTATGTGCACCATAGCAGATACATTGATGGTGCGAAACATATGAAGTAGAAAAAGAAAAATCATCCGCTATCCTTTATATTGTTTTTGGCCTTTCTGCTTATGGAATGTTTGGCATGATTGCCAAAGACCGCCATTTAAATGTGGCAAGATGAATTTATTGGGATCAGCTTGAAACCGAGTGGAAAGTAATATACAACTGATAGTGTCTGATTTTGAATGGGAACCTGAATTAAGACTATCCATAAAAAAAACTGTAGAGAAGATGGAACAATGCTCTTTCTACCTGCTCCCATAAAAAGCCTATTTCGCTTGATGTTTTAATGTTACTTTACCATCTGACCTTTTTGTTTGGATGACCAACACATGCGTATATGAGATTGTTACTTCTGTGAACAACCGATTGTTGCTACATGCTGTAAATGTGAAATTGTTCAGGATGCCGAGCAGGTGGGTGGTGTGTGTTCCATGCCCGTTTTTGCCGAGGCTTCACTTGAAGGCAACGGAGAGAAATTGACTGACAGCCCCCTCATATCTGCAACTTTAGTTCCTGTCACGCCTGTGCCTTAAATTCTAAGTGTGTGCTGATAGCATCTAGCTATCAATCAAAGGAATTTCAGTCCAACATTTTTCTCACCAACCTGATATGCTCTATGCCTACGTTTTTGTTTGTTTCAAGTCTGGTGACGCCCAGAAAGCTGATGCTGCTCTTGCGAAATCTGGAGCCATCTTCTGTTGCTTTTCAAGCTATTACTGTGTTTAATGATGCTTTTCTATCATCAGATGATGCATATATTGGTAATTGTTTGTTCCATATTGAAATCCATGGGTCCCCAACTTCCTACGATAGCACCAGAACTCCAAGACCAACACCAACCTCTTGCAGAATTCACTTTCGTCCCATTTTTTACCTGAAGGGTTGAACACAACGAATATCTGTGCTGCTGTCGAAAGATAAGCAAGGTTTGGCGTTTTTCATCTTCGAACAAAGCTTTGGTGTCCAAATCAGTATGCCATCCAAACCTACCAAAATTTGAGCCACTCTGAAGTAAACCTGTAGGTTGCAACTCTCAAACAATTTTTAACCTTGGTTTGCTTTCTTGCCAAACATACCAACCACTAATCCAACATAAGCTTATTTTACTTTGCTTAATGGAGCTGCCATGGCTGTTGTCAGTGATTCGGTCTGTCCCAACCCCCGTCCCATCCCACCCTCCATTCCTTCCTTCTTTGCCAGCCCTCTCTCACCTCAAATTGCCAGTGTGAGCGATCATTCCAGCTACTACTAAAACCTTGTTAGGCTTCACTCCAAGCACTCACAACACAAGAGGCAGGAGAGGAGGAGGAACAGGGATGAAGGCAATGGCCGGGCCGAGGCTGCTTGTCGTTCACACGTCGTCGAACAAGCCGGCGAATGGCATGGCGCCCACGTCGCCGGCGTCGTCTTCTGTGCCGTTTCTTGGATCCTCCCGGTGCCTGTGGCTGGTGGTTTTCTTGGCTCTGTTCACCTGCGTGTCCCTCCTCACCGTGTTCTCCACGGCGCGCGCCTCGGTCGGGGCGGCGTACCAGGCGACGCTGCTCAGAGTCGGCGCTGCTGCTTCCGGTGGCGGTAACGGCGGCGTAGAGCCGGCCGGCTTGCCGGGGTACGTTTTCGATGCGCTGGTGCAGTACGCGGCCGCGGCGGGGAACTCGACGAAGAGCATGCCGGAGCCGGACGTGCGCGCGATCGCGTCGGTGATCCGGCGCCGCGCGCCGTGCAACCTGTTGGTGTTCGGCCTCGGCGCGGAAACGCCGCTGTGGCGCGCGCTGAACCACGGCGGGCGCACGGTGTTCCTGGACGAGAACCCGTACTACGTGGAGCACCTGGAGGGCAAGCACCCGGGGCTGGAGGCCTACGATGTCTCCTACGCCACCGCCGTGCGCGAGCTCCCCGACCTCCTCGACGCCGCACGCGCCGCGCGGGCAGCCGAGTGCCGCCCCGTGCAGAACCTGCTCTTCTCCGAGTGCCGCCTCGCCATCAACGACCTGCCCAACCAGCTCTACGACGTCGCCTGGGACGTCATCCTCGTCGACGGCCCGCGAGGGTACGTACTTCCAACGTGTCGTGCATCCATCTTGCAGCATCCACGCATGGTTTCACTTTTTTTGGACGAACTGATCAAGCATTTATTCAACTAATATAAGCTGATGACGACGACGCGATGTGTAGGTACACGGAGGGTTCGCCGGGGAGGATGGCGGCGATCTACTCGGCGGCGGTGATGGCGCGGACCAAGGGCGCGGAGACGGAGGTGCTGGTGCACGACTTCGAGAGGGAGGTGGAGAGCATGTGCGGGCGGGAGTTCCTGTGCGAGGAGAACCGGGTGACGGGGACCGGCACGCCGTCGCTGGGTCACTTCCTCGTGCGCGGCGGCGACGCCGCCAACCGGGACGCGTTCTGCGGGTCGCCCCGCGCCCAGAACGCTAGTAACTAAATAAAGCGAGCTAATTTTCTCTCTCGATTATAGTTTCGTACTCCCTTTTTGCGGCGATCGTAAGAAGAAATGGCAACGCAATTGACCATCGGTAAAATTAGGGTAAATCTGAAGCGATATTCATCGTTCCAGATTAAACAGATGGCGAATTTAGTTCGAGGAGGAACGATGTGTAAATGGGGGATATAACTATCATGCATGGAGTGGGGAAAATGTAGATGGAACTCTCTTGCATGACCGAATCAATGTGAAGCAAGAATAAGTGGCTGCTTGCAGAGTATCTTTCATTTTTTAGGATAATGGGAAGTTATATTTCATTTAAGAAATAAAAAATTGAAGTGAATATAGTCTCATCGATGCAATGATATTTGAAATCTATGCTGTAATTTTCCCTCTGGATCAAATTATCGACATTATCCATTAAAAAAGATTTGTCGGCATGATTCAATTGTTTAGTGCAATTGGCTGGTCTTCTTGAAAAAAAAAACAAAAACAAAAGAAAGGTATGGGTCTTGGGCCCTTGACCAGTAGTCCAGCACCAGCCCAGTTCTGACTTCTGAGTCCCGGGCCGTCAACGCGCGCTGCCTACACATTCGCCGAAACAAATGGCGCTTTGCCAGCCGCCGCAGTGAGAGAAGACACCCTCGCCCACTCCGTTCGCCGGCAGCCGGCTCTCGCTTTGCTCCCCTCGGACCACCGCGACAGCGACTGACAAGGCGGCGGCACGATGCTGCGCCTCTCCCGCTTCCTCCCCTCCGCGTCCAGGTCAGCCACGACCATAAGCCCTAACCCTACCTCCCCTCATTTTCCCTCTCGAAGCGGCCAGTCAGCCGCCGGCGGTCGTGTCAGTCGTCGATCCGCAGCACAGTTTTTTTATTCCCTCGGCGCCAATCAGCTCTTCGGTCGGGAGCGCGCTCACGTATCGTGCTGTTGCAGCCGTAGCTGCTGGGTTTTTCCGAGGGTTTAACGGTAGGGTTTATGTGGAGGCCTGTAGGGGGTGCTGTTATCTTTGTTTCGCTTTCTCAAATGGTTCATTAGATACAGATTCCGCTGGGAGAAAGGAGAGGTTTCTCCTCGTGGGCTTGCGGTGTGGCGCATATGCATTTTAATGTGTTGAAATGACATTCAGCGGTGATTGGTGGTCACCTGAGGACTAACGCTTATTGCTCAGTTATTATTACCAATGGGGGTTATGGCTATGTCAGTGACAAGCAATTGTGATTCCTCTTGAGATGCTTAGGTTACATACCGTGGATTCTGTTGTGTAAATCAACATGTGTAGAGTTCCAAATTGCTATTTTGTTCGTGTGCCTGATTCCCTAAGTGGAGGGTGACGGTGAATTTTAATTAATAAAATCATTGAGTGCAGAATCCTGGTCCATGTGCCTGAATCATGTCCCTTGGGTAAACGACTGTATAGATGCATAGATAGCAAAGCCTTGAAGATCAAGCGTGGGGTTAGATGCTCGTCAGAGGGATGCTCCGCAGCTGAAAGATGGACCAGGAGATGGGCCTGCCCCTTCCTACTGGCCTACCTGTCGGCGATCCATGTCCCTTTGATGAGCATCAGAGGAAGCACAACTGAAGATCAAATTTAGTGCTGCAATGAACTTATATGGGACTGACCTTATAATGCCCACCATATAGACACAAAAATGCTCCTCAGAAAGTTAGAATGAACAACTCGTTTGCAGATGAACAATTCTATTTTTCTGCAGGTTTTTATTTATTTATGTAGTTCTTATTTCTACTTTTATATAGTATCGATGTATTTACATAGATGATTAACCCAATTTATCACTCGACCTTGTAATGCTATATGTTACTCAGTTTTTTTTTCTGTGGTACGATTCTGCAGCCTTTTTTTTTACCAGCTGGACCTAGTTTAACATCTACCATATTCACTCCTTGGACTTTCTCAAGTTGAGATACAAGTAGTAACATTTTTATACCTGCTAGCAGGAGAGGTGTTGATCTAAAGGTTGCTCTCTGGAATGGTTCATTGGCATTCCAACAAGCTGTTTCAACTTCGGCAGCAAGTCTTGATGGTGAATCCTTGTCACTAATAGTTCCTACTCAGCCTTCTGTGTGCTTTGAGCTGCATCTTATCAGGTTTCTTTTTCTTTTTGCATCCTAAGTTACTGTCTTCATCCTTTGGTAAGCAGATGGTAAGAAGTATGTCAGTTACACTCTGTTCAAGGGAAAGGGTGCGCTTTCTGTACATCCTATACTGCCAAGTTTCAGCAAACTTGAAGTATGTGTTCCTTTTATTTTATTTTTTTGTTGGGCATACATTGTACTTGTCCACAACATTTTCTTTCTGTTTCATCAGTCTGGAGGATTTCGAGTTAGCAGAAATGGATCAGTAATGCTGACTTTCTTTCCTGCTATTGGACAAAGGAAGTACGACTATTCAAAGAAACAAGTAAGAATATTTTTTTTACTAGTTAGTATTCTTAGTGAAGGGAACTACGCATGAGGGATAATTACTACTTATGCCAAGCATGGGCACCTTCATTTTGTGGCCACTGAACATTGATTGTGCAGCTCTTCGCTCTGTCACCTACTGAAGTTGGAAGCTTGATAAGTCTTGGGCCTGCTGAATCCTGTGAATTTTTCCATGATCCATCCATGAAATCAAGGTTTGATATTTATTTTTTTAATTGAAGAATCAGATAAATTTGTTTTTGTTATTGCTGTTTTTGATGAATCAGGTAAACAATTCATCCTTTTGCGTATTACTGTATTAACCTTCTGACCCGTACTGTTTTCTGTATGTAGTAATGAAGGACAAGTGAAAAAGTCACTATCACTTACTCCGCTTGGTAACGACAGTGGATACTTCGTCAATCTAAGTAAGTGACACTTTTTTATGCTGCCATCCACCATTGAAGACTGTCAATATCTTGAAGAGCAATGTTTAAGCTAACAATCTTGAGCCAAGAGGGTCGATGTTTGAGAAGCTTAATCAAACTATTGAGGCTCTACATCTAGTATCTCTTGCATTAAGTTGGGGTTTGAGGGTTTTGAATGCCTGAAGATGTATGAAACGAAAAGGAAAACATAGCTAGTAAGCAACTAAACGTTTTACATGCAACATGCTTCTTTTCAGGATGTTCACAATGCTAAAGTTTTATTTCCTTTGTGGATCAAGAGATTCTTTCTTAATGGCTCTAATTGGAATCTGTTTACCTTTTCTTTTCAGCTGTTCTGAATAACTTGCAGAAGACAACAGATCGCGTTTCAGTTCCTATCACAAAAGGTGAATTTGCAGCTCTGCGCACAGCATTGAGTGTAAGTTCTCATTTCCATTTGAGATGCATTGCTGTAATCTCAATAATGTACAGGTTCCTGAAACTGCTATTCAACTAATGCCAATAGGTGGCTAAGAATATGTTCGTTTTCACATTGGTTAGCTTTATTAAAATTCACTGGAATAACAAGTACATGTCTGCTTATACTGCCAAATTTGACGAACATGAAAACAGAATATCAGGTGGTTGCCATATGTAACATGGATTATCAGAGCTGCTATACTTTAACATCATTGTTGATAATGGTTGGAGCTACTGAGCCACAAGTCACAAAGCGACCCTGACAATTGTGCATGCATTGATATTTGCCTAATTAACTTGCTTTCTACGTAGTGGTATAGGATATATTACATAGGGTTGTATTTATCCTTTTTTTAAAAAAAAAATAATGTACAGCAGGGGAAACCCCTGCTGCGGTATTAAATATAGAAAAGGTCAAACTGTATAGACAGAAGGAACCAAAACCAAGCAAAAAGGTTAACTATACAAGGAGAGCCAGTCTAAAAGCAAAGGGTGCTTAGCCGCCTGCAGCCTAGAAGACTGAAGGTTAACCTCCTCAGTGAAGGGGTTCATCCACCCCTTGGAAGGAGGGTTTTCCTCCGCCGAAGATAAATTTTTTTCTTTATATTTATCCTTTTTAACAGCCTCTTCTGGCATTCGTGCAGTTTGCTCTGCCACACATCATGGGCTGGGATCAGGTCTTAACCAATCATCATCCAGCTCCCCAAGGTAGCAAGCCCAGGATGGAGCGTCCACACCCAGATTCCGAATGGGAAAGGTAAAACTTCCAGCACTTGATGTGGAGGATCTTGAATATCACTATGAAGGTGGTGCTGCAATGTCTGGAAAATTTGGGTGTTTGAACTTCTTCCTGATCAATTCAGAACACTATCTGTAGGTTTGATGTTACATGTAAAAACCTAACAGTGCCTGCTAAATGCAAATTTCTTGTTGAGTTAGCGTTATGCATATGTGATATAATAGCTTATGATCCCTTGCAAACAGATGAACATTTTGTGTTTGCATCTGGGCAAACAGGCGTGACACCATCGTGACTGCAATATCGTTACGAGACATACAAATACATTGGCACGAGGCCACCAAATGCGAGTTTTAAAACTAAGCACCTGTTACGGAAGATAGAATGACCTAGTCAGCCTAAGCGCTTGGGGCTCCTCAACCCTGAAGCGCCTGCCCTGCTCCAAAGGCTAGCCTCATCCTTATCTCTTGTGTGACCTCGAGAACGCTAGGGAGGCACCATCAAACACATGCATATCTGAGCTTCCGTATTTGCCATGTCACTAAAATCATGAGGAAATTAAAAACAGCCCAGCTGCTGTTTCAGAACTTGCATGAGTGATAGCTCGACCAAATGCGAATGTGGGGCTGCTGGAATCTCACTATTCTTTTACACAGTACATAACAAATTACAAATATTTTCAAGCAGCCATTCCGAAAAATGCTGCATATTACTTTTACAAAACACTATACATGGGCCACCAAATGGTGTTTCCATACTTTCTAGGCTACACATACTATAGCTTATAGCGATAATAAAAAACCTTCCCGAAATGACTGAACTAGTGAACTACCAAAGAATAACTGAAAGCCTTGATCACGTAGATGCCCACACAAGAAAAGAACTCATAAAGAACCAGGTAAGGATGGCAAATAGGCCTTTACGACCCAGCAGAGCAGACGCTGGTATAAATCTTACAATCCAGCAGAGACCAATCCATGCAATGTGATGATCCCACGCACAACATTGTTGTCATCGACAACAGGCAAGAACTGTACAGGCGAAGGAGGGGATTCCATCTTCTCCATGGCTTCAACTGCCATTGCTTCTGCAGTGATTGTCCTTGGATTTCTGAAAGACATCGAATATAAAGTATTATTACTATGTACACATTTTCCAAAATGTATGAAATAAGGATTGAGCATTCCATTGTCAAATAGTTTGTTGTGTCATGCAGATGCCAAAAACTAAGGCGGCAGCAAATAGAAGCAGGTGTATATGATCTACACCAACTCCTTGTGACAACTGAATGAACACTGAGCCTGGCATATTATCAATTTCAAACTCCTTCAGAATGATTGGAAAATAAGATAAATTTTACCTTTCGAGCAACAGCTCTTTACTTGGTTACAAGGGAAAACAATGTTGAAAACAAAATGTGAGTGGACAGTTCATTTGTTAGATTGGATTGCTTGTCTCTATTCTTATGGTTGTTATCCATCTCCAATGCTCTTGCAATTTAACTTATGGCAACGATGGGAATTATAATCTGAATTTTCATTTCTCATAGCATCGCCTTTGGAAAATTCTCATAAGCAGATAGTTCAGAAAATAAAAGAAATTCAGATATATGCCATAACATAATGAATAAAAAACATTTAGCTGGCAGGAAAACCAGCGGTTGGATCCACAGCAAACCAAGGGGACCGAGTAGTCTGATTCCAGGATTCTGAACCCAGGGTGTGCTAAAGAGATGTCAATATCTTACACAGAATACACGCCTTACTGTTGAAAAAAAGTCTCCATTCAGGTGTGGTAAAACATAGAAAGTAAATACTGACACACCTGTTGCACATTTCTCCAACTGTGAGATTAAAAATAGCGGTCCCGCTAGACTTGAGTGTACGCCTTAGATCACCATCGGTAAACGTCCCAATTAAATGATACTCATCATCAACCACCAGTAGACACCCACAACCTTTACTGGTGAGCTCAGTTAGTTGATCCATTATCAGGTCTCCCTCCTTGCACAGAGGAAGCTCGTTCTGTTTCTTCATAACATCCTTAACCTGCAGGTGTTTTTGTTACCGTAACAAATAGGCAAAGAAACATAAGGCATGCTGATTGAAACCATAATGTGATGTAAATCCAGGTAAATGAAGAAACAAAATCTAGGTTTGTTTCAACATTGTATTGCTTATATTTTCCCGAGCTTAGCACCTGACCAATGCATTCATTTAAATGTTTCAGGCCATGCGCACTGTTGGACTGGTCTATGAGAGCCATAAAAATGGTAAAAAAATGCACACAGATGAGGGTATGAATCAAGTGTTTTTCCTTCTGATATTGAAAACGTGACAAAATTTGTATATTTATAAGGTCCCCCATATGAAGGAAAAAACATGATAGCTAACACGTAACCATAAGTAGAAACAAAATATTTGTCTGCATATTGACAACAATGACAACTAGTGATGTGATATGGGCACGTTCTTGCACCTTTTTTTTTTGGAAAAATGAAAACGACAGTGGAAATGGCATATTCATAAGGTCCCCACAAATGAATAAGACCGTGACAGGTAACTATAACGAGCATTTTGGTAGGGCAGTGTAAAAATTCCCCACCATTAACGAATTTTATTGTTGGGTCGACACAAAATTTCCCAATAGCAATAAGCAAGCGAGCATTTTATCAGGGCAATTTACAGAACCAGGCAAACTTGTCGTCTGCTTTTAACGACATAGCAATGGTAAAAAAAAAAAGCGTAGTAAGGATCTCAGATCTGATGTCTGCCACCTTTTGGCAGCGCAAGATCATTGCAAGGTTCTAAAAGAGATAGAAATGGAAATGCGACCAACATGTTTGTGTTTGAGTTAGAGGCGATTACCTTGAAGATGAGGGTCTTGCCTATCCTGCCAGCAGGGTGATTGGAGGCGTACTGATCCTTGGAGAGGCGTCGCGCCTCCATGATGGCGGCAACAACGGTGTCCCCGAACACAATCTGTATGGCAGTGGAGGTGACGGGGGCGAGGCCGAAGGGGCACACCTCCCCCTGCAGCGGCAGGTGGACGTTGAGGTCGCAGGCGGCAGCGAGCGGGCAGTCGGCGCCGGACGCGGCGGAGGTGAGGGAGATGAGGTACGCGCCCTTGGCGCGCGCGCAGGGCGCGAGCGCGAGCAGCTCGTCGGACGCGCCGGACTTGGAGAGCAGGACGAGGACGTCCCCGGGGAACAGCGCGCCAATGTCGCCGTGGAGCGCGTCGACGGGGGCGAGGAAGCCCGCCCGCGCGAAGCCCAGCGACGCGAGCGTCTGCGCGATCTTGCGCGCCACGATGCCCGACTTGCCGACGCCCGTGAAGAAGACGGCCCCCGGCGCATCGAGGAGCGCCTGCGCGAACGCCGCCGCCTGCGACATGTCGAGGCGGTCGAAGAAGTGGTCCAGGTGGCGGCGCTGCGCGCCGAAGAGCGGGGCCAGGTCCGACGCCGACACCGTCGGGCGCGGCCTCTTGCATTCCGGCGAGGCGGGCACCGGGAGCGAGCCCATGGGCGCAGGCGCGCGCGGGGTGTTCGAGGAAATGCTGGGGTACGATCGGCGAGCAGGAACTAGGGATCGGTTCGTTCCTTGGGATCCGAGGAAACGGGCGCAGCACTGCGGCGCAAGGGAGAGAGAGGAGGCGGCAGCGTTTGCGCGTGCTGGAATTTCTTTTAAGCGGATATGAAAGCGTAATGGATTTATATAAACGCATAAAGAAACTATTTCTTCCCGCGATAATCTGGTTCGTTGGTTTCGCACTAAATCTGATCTGAGCTGGCCAGTGTACCGGCAAGATAAAGCACCCATGCTGACTGGCTGCTTTTCACCGAGACACCGATGAATCGTGTGTACGCGGTGTCAGGTTAGTGCTTCCAAGGAGAGGAGGCACGGTCAAAATTTGTCACTCCCAGGCCACTGGTTTTGCCCGGTGTTTGCTTGAATTTCTTCCTGCTAATCAAATTGCAAATTCGCACGTTCCAAATCTGCGAAGCGACGAATCTTACTGTTGCAACGTCAAGATCATGATCTAACAAATAAGATCATTGCAAACTGAGATCAGCCAACTCACCATCCTATTGGAATAGGATCATTGCGAACTGTGTCACGTGGTTTCTGTCGATTGCAGCCTGACCCTGACAATTACGGCCCAGCCGACACCGTAAAACTCGCCACCCGTCCCCAGGAGCAATTCCTCTGCATCGAGGGCAGGCTCTGAATACATTATAACTATAGATCAAATAAACCGTACGTGAACCAAACCACCAAGCTGCTATACATTACAACATATTATATGGCGCGTCTCAGTTGCTATGGACCATACAGTGATACAAATCACTACTAAAACCAAAGACTCACATCATACAAACCATGTGCACCAAAACGAAGAATGGACAGGGTTGGTTCGACTGGAATTACCGCCTGCGCATGCCCCTCCCACCGCGGCCGCGCACTGCTCCACCACCACGACCACCCATAGCGCTGGCAGCAGCGTCGCTTTGTGCGCTCTCCGACTAGAGTATGTCACAATTTAAACGTAAAAGAGACAGTTAGTAGATGATGTGTGCAGAGTATATAGAAGGCATTCGAAACAATAAACTAGTATGATGCTATGAGGTATAAAATGTTTATCAGGAACTTAGGAGCAGTTTACTGTGCAACACACAAGGCCATAATAGGGTTCTTTACAAAGCACGTCAATGTTATGGTCTTATATTGAAATTCATGGTCTTGAAAGGTTTGATGCTGATCCACTAAGACGGAAGACTGGACTGAAGTACTTGGAGGTTGTGAAACAACATTTAGATGGTGCAAACTTAAGATGAAAGCATACAAACAATCTACCTAGCTACTCTCTCTGTTCCAAAATATAAACATTTTTAGCTTTAGTCAAAGTCAAATTTCTATCACTTTGATTACTAATAATAAAGACTTAATGATATTTTATCATATAAAGTTTATATTTTTTGATTCATCATGAAATAAAGTTTTATTAAAAATATTTTTTTATTTTGAAAAGTACATAATTTTCTAGATATTATTAGTCAAAGTGAAAAGATTTTGACTTTGACTAAATCTATAAATGCTTATATTTTGGAATAGATGTAGGAGATAAAATGAACCCCTCAAGTGCTTCCCTGATTCAACATTATTTGTATGACCATTTTACTTGAACTGATTCTACAACATGATTAAGATTGCATATGCTGATCATCATAACTGAGAGTGTCGCATCTCTACTACTGAAAAAGGTAGACATCAGGACTTACTATGATGAATGCTAGGCATTTGAAAATCTCCATACCAAACAAAAAAATGAGTCCGGGTTTTTTTTTTAACCACATGAACAGCAGACATTTGCAAGTATCCTTACCTTTGGGTTTTTCACAGTTTCGTCAACACTAAAAATAAGGCAAGAAGCTTCAGTTGCAGAATTTATAGCATTGATCTGAACAAAAAAATATTTCAAATTTCATCAGCATATCAGCATAAGCAATTAAGACTTCATGTATACTTAGAAGCAACTGAAAAAGGCAAATGCAGAAGCACCTTTACAACAGCAGGTTCCCATACAAAGTTAGCAAAGGAATCAGTAATTCCACCCGCAATCAGTAATTCCACCCGCATTGATGTCTACACCATAGTTGCCACCTTCATCTGTTCCAGTTGAACCACATATCAGCATAATTGTTGCCTTATAGCTATATAATAAGTTCAACCTAAAGTTCAAGAGAACAAACCAGATGCATGTTTCTGCCTAAGCTTATTGAGCACATCAGTTGCATCAAATCCAGCATTATCACAAAGTTGTCGTGGAATTACCTGAGGATGATTTTTTATTTCATTAGTGGACTAAGCTTCAAAGAAAAGATTAGCACCATAGCGCTTGCTACCGAACAACAAATGCAACATTTCGACAACAACAGACACTAGCACCAGGCTGACAAGAAACATGACAATGTACATCACTAAATTTTTTCTCAAAAACAAAAATGTACCTCAAGGGCTTTAGCAAACGAGTTCACAAAAAACTGAGACTTCCCAGCAATGGTCCGAGCATGTTGCCTGAGATACTTGCTTATTTCCATCTAAGCAAAATATAAAAGATCAGTTTAAATTGAGAAACTGAATTACTCATATTGATAAGTTAGTTACTAGGCATACCTCAATAGCACCGCCACCCGGAACAACTGTCGAGTTCTTAAGAACTCTCCTCACTATCATGATGGCATCATGGAGACTCCGTTCAGCTTCCTCAATAAACTAATACATATTAACAAATAATTTCAGAACATTCATGCTCATTTGGTAAAAGATACAATGAGTAGTGTATCAATAGAAAACCTGATCTGCACCGCCACGGAGGACAATAGTTGCAGTCTGACCAGATGGGCAACCATTAAATATGTTGAATCTTTCATTGCCTACTTGTTTCTCCTCAAATACTTCACAGGAACCAAGTACCTTGCAAGATCAAAGAGAAAATAGATTGGATTTAGCACCGTACAACTAATATTAAAATTCAATGTATGGTTGAGAAATATATCAAACAGATTCAAAAAATAGTAGATGAAAAAGGCATCTTTACCTTATCAACAACATTATTTACAGAAGTTTGAACAGTTCCACCAGTGGCTGCAGCCACTCGCTGCAAATCCTCTTCTGTGACACGACCAGCACAGAAAATGTCTCGGTCTGCAAAATACTATAGAAAAAACAAATTTACTGAGGGAGGCTACAGAACAAAAGGACAAAAATAAAGAAGGAAAATCACAATGAAATGCTAGGGAACCTGTGTTGCAAGATCACCAATGGCTAGCCGAGACAGAACAATTTTTGCCCCACTTTTCACACATTTATCCAGTTTATCATAAATAATATTCCATTCAGCATCAACAAATGATTGGTATTGCAAAGGATCTGACAATCTATACAGATGGGGGAGCATAGACCAACATAAGTGAAGATTGATAAGCATAGAGAAACACAAGCAAGTTTGGAACAAAAACTCATTCTGTAGGGGCGAAGGATACCTGATCTCTGCATTTTCTTTCTCAGACTTGAGTTCTAGCTCAATGTTCAACAAAAGAATCTTTGGATTTAGGAACTTCTTTGGTTGTTGTTCAAATCCAGCATATGAAAATGTCTTCTTGAAAGCAACACCATTGACCAGAAAAGAATCTCTCATGTGACCTCCAGAAACCTAAGGAAATAAGCATATCACAATATCAACTTTTAATTTCTCACATTGAAAATTCAAAACAATTCCCTATTAAGCACGCCAATCATGTAAAAGCCAGTAGTCAATAGACATAAACAAAACTAAGCAATCTCTCTTCCTATCCTGGCTAGATGTTCTCTAGGTCCTTTTTCTCCCCTTCCTGTATGGTTTTACCTTATTTCAATAAAATTGCATGGTGGGGTCTATCCCTGTTGTATCACCACCAAAAAAGGTTTGAGAAAAGAACAAATAAATAAATTCATAAAAAGCAATAAGTGAAATATTTACAGATCCGTGTCGTGCAACCGGAAATGCAACCATATAGACTGCATAAAAGGAACTGCAGGAAATCTCAGCTGCACATCAGCACAAGACCATATTGATGAACAATTGTACAATCCAAATCTCATCCTTTGGTCTTATCACAACGGTCCAAAGAAATGGTGAGAGCCCCCCCAATCCTACTTACTTTCGATAATGACACATCAACAAGCTAACATTTTGGGATCATTCAACTTTAAGCTGCTCACCACTGAAGTGGACATCACAAAACTTACCTTTATTATACCAATAAGATTAAGCCTGTCATCATTGCCAATGGCAAGGACAGCATCTACAACCATAGAAGCAAAGAACTCTTTTTCACCACCAATCAGTTTTGAGGAGAGTGTGGTGGCAGCACATTTGGCTAGTAGTGATTTCTTTTCTTCAAGGCTTTTTCCTTCTATGCTGACTGCAAGTTCTTTAACCCTTTGAATTGCCTAGCACAAATAGCAGAATCAGAGAATCAACATCTGAAAGTTCAGAGAACCAAACATTTCCGCTTTCAGAAAAAAAAAAGGTGGTCACATACCATATTGGCTGCAGTTCTATAACTACATATTAGATTATGGGTGTGCACTCCATCTTCAATATAAGGTTTTGCTTCTTTCAAGAATTCTGCAGCGAGAAGCACCACTGTAGTTGTCGCATCGCCGACCTGAGTAAACAAGAAATTACAGGTCCAGCTTAATCTGTAAGTCCATGTTCCATCATATTAACAAGCATCATGCTGAC
The DNA here is from genome assembly GCA_001602295.1 of Zoysia matrella. Lineage (NCBI taxonomy): Eukaryota > Viridiplantae > Streptophyta > Magnoliopsida > Poales > Poaceae > Zoysia > Zoysia matrella. The sequence goes on along the minus strand of BCLG01005079.1, from coordinate 8,037 downwards.
CAGAGAAATAAAAGCCAAAACTAAGTGGTCAATCAGACTGCATTATAGTTCTAGATTTATAACAGTTGGATACCACTATACCAGATGCAAACTCAACTGTTTTATCACACGATTTCAAATACTCCTACTGAAAAACAGGCTCAATTCAGAAAAGCTACAAGCAAGAATTAAGTGTAAATTGGGAACATGTATGTCCATGTTCCATCAGTTTTACAAGCAGGAATTAAGTTTATTATTCTGAGTGTCCAAAATTCCATCCCTTCCCTTCTGAGTAAGATATTTAGTAAGCTTGTCAAAGGATGCCTCATAACCTGAAAAACAAGCAACAAACTTCTTGCACAAATGAAACCAGAAATAGTTGACGTGTCACAGTTGACAAAGAAAAAAGGAACAGAAACATTAATGGTACCCCTTTTTGTGCCAAAAGATCTGCAAAAGAATTTATCCTAGAGAATCATTTTCAGCCATAGAACCACTTCCAGAGAAGCTCTACCAAACAGGCCCTGAGTCACCTAGTTTGAATTTTTATGTATCTCTTAGGATGCGTTTGGTACGGTTCCGATTCTCTAGAGAATCAGAAACATTTCAGTTTCAGTTTAGAAACGTTTCTAGTCGGAAACAGAATCACTTCAGAAACCGTTTGGTAAATATTAGTGATTCAGATTCAGCAAAGCTAAGAGAATGATTGGAATGACCAATATACCCTTGGATGTTTTGTGTTAATATTAAAAATATCGCAACTTAGAAAATTTTGGGAACTAACGAAACAACTTTAGGAAACTTTAGGAACGACTCAGAGGGCACTTGCATGAAGAGCTCCATGAGACAAACCTAACAAAATAATTTTGGGAAACTTTGGGAACTAACGGAATAATTTTAGAAAATTTTAAAAATAATTTGAAGGGAACCTACACAAAGAGCTCGATGAAACAAACTAACATAACAATTTGTTGAAAACTTCGGAACTAATAGAACAACTTTAGCAAATTTTGGCCAAAATGGTTCAAAGATGGAGGGCAGTTTTGTACCCCCCAGGTGTTTCGGAGGAGAAACACCTTTTTCGGTGATTCACGTCCGTAGTTCATTTCCCAGAATCGTTTCACCCGATTCAGTTTAGAAACGATTCACAATTTTGGCTCTTTGGCAGCGTTTCACCTGATTCACTAGTGAAACCGAATCGTTTCACCTAGCCAAACGGACCCTAGTTTCAGTTTCCCATATTCACTCAGATTTTTGCCTATTCACAACTAAATTTGATGCCATGAGTCATTTATACAAATATAAAGCACCAATTCTAATCAAAGAGATAGACCTTCACCAGTCAGATTAAATGGCCGGAAATGCTGCATAACTAACATTTGAGTGTTCTCAATTGTGCTAAAAAGGCAACTATCAGAGCCCAGAAGCCAGAAATGCATCATAAAAGGGTAAAATGAGCACCTCCGAGTCCTGTGACTTGGCGATGTCGACGAGGATCTTGGCAGCGGGGTGCACGATGTCAAGGTAGCGCATGATGGTGGCGCCGTCGTTGGAGATGGTGACGCCACCCTTGTCATCGTGGATGAGCTTGTCCATCCCTCGGGGGCCAAGCGTGGTCCGCACAGTGTCCCCCACCGCCGAGCACGCGTTGATGTTGCTCACCGCCTGTGCGCGCCCCTGCGACGTGTCCGTGCCCTCCTTGAACAGGACGATATGCGGTTGCTGCGGCACAAGGAAACAAGGAACATAGCCATCAGGATCAGCTCGGCCGAGCTTACGTACGAGAACGGCGCGCGCGCAGAAACAATTTGAGGATAAGGTTTCGTGGAGGAGCTTACCATCATGGCCGCCATGGTCGGGTCCTCGGAGGAGTTAGGTTTCGGGGTGAGGTGGATGGAGAGATCTGATGAGAAAAGGAGGGAAAATGATTTTGCAGTTTCTAAAGGTTTTTAAATGGAAGATCCCTTGCAGTGTCGCCGCGTAATAATACTGATGCTAGCCCTGTGGGCCAACAATCTCCTTCTACCCTTGCCTAATGGGCCTTAAATTTGTATAATGGGTCGCTGTTCCTTTCCTGGGCTCAATTGAGCCTTTGCTATTGCTGCTCAATAGCCCATCAAACATCCAACGGGAAGCAATAGCCTAGGCCCAAGTTTTTTTTTCAAAAATTTTTGAATACAGGTTTAGTGCGAGAATCAAGGGTTCTCCCTCCTAAGATGGTCAAGCGTCAGGGAGCGTCTCGTCCTATTAAAAAATTAAAAGAAATCACAAGGGGAGCGCCGGTAAAGCGGGGTCCCCGTTTTCAAAATGCCTTTGCGTCTACGACTAGCGCAGACGAGTGGGAGAGGGAGACGCAAAACGAGGCGGCGGCACGTACGGTTCACTCTGTTCTCTCAACTGTGCTGCGCCTGCTCATCGCGCGGCGGCGGAGAGAGGGGACGGAGATGGAGGTCGCGAGATCGTCCGCCGGCGTGGCGTGCTCCAAGGAGCACCAGAGGATCTACGCCCAGTGGTTCGCGCTCGCCGACCCAGGTAAGGCGCTCTGCCACAGCCAGAGCTCCCACATCACCACTGAGAAGTGAGACCCGAGGAGTTTTGAGGCTGACTGCTTCGGCGGGAGGATTTGTTGCAGATGGGGATGGACGCGTCACTGGTGCCGACGCCACCAGCTTCTTCGCCATGTCCGGGCTCTCGCGCGCCGATCTCAAGCAGGTGCGCGACTGAGCGCGATGCGTCCTCCTATCTGGGCTGCCACACCTTGGATTCTTGTCGTTGGTGAATGGATATTGATGTGCTCCTTTTTGTTGATTTGCGTATGAAGGTTTGGGCGATTGCGGACTCCAAGCGGCAGGGGTACCTCGGATTCCCCGAGTTCGTAATCGCGATGCAGGTCTGTGTCCCTTTTGCGTCAGCCATGTCCTGCAGTTCCGATAATGAATGTTGCAGTTGCGCTACTGTAGTGGTGTGTTTTGCAACTGATATCCTGGTGTTTTTCTTCCAAATTGCAAAATGCAGCTCGTGTCTCTGGCTCAAGCTGGGAATGAGATCACTCAGGACAGTCCCAAAAGTGAAGGTGAAATGTGCTTCACCTGTTTTTTTTTCTATTTCCCATTCTGTGGGTTTAGTTAATTTGAAATGTTGTACTGGATCATTTACGACGGTTACTGCAGACCTGAGCACGATGGATCCGCCTGCGATGGAAGGCGTCGACCAACTAGTTGCTGTAAGTCTGAACATTGCATCTAATTCTAATGCATTTGGCACCATCCCCAACTGCATATGATCATGTTTTGGATTATGATTTGCTTCTCAGAGATCCAAAGCCGTTGTGAAGAGAGTTCACCCAGATGACAATGGTAATTAACATGTTTCCCACTGGTTAATCATGTGAGCGACTTGATTTTGACACCAGTTACATTGTGCTTTAGGAGCACCTCAGGTCCAGCCTCCTTCAATATATCACTGGTTTGGTACAAAATCAGCACAGAAGGTATTACACTACCGTGTTTATTTTTTAAAACTTGTGCAACCTTCCTGAGCTTACTTTCCATATATTATTGATTAGTTCCAATGTTTAAATCATTTTGCTCTTTAGAAAGTGAACCATTGTCTTTCATCAATACTGACGCTACATCTATGCTTGCTGCATTACAGAAGCAGATGCCGCTGACTGCTGTTACTTCTGTAATTGATGGATTAAAAAGGCTATACGTTGAAAAGTTGAAGCCTTTGGAAGCAGCATACCGGTTCAGTGATTTTGCCTCCCCGTTATTGGTAACAAATTCCAGTGCATAATTTAGTTTCGCTATTAGCCATCCGATTGTTTTACTGTGTCAGTACTTATTGTATTTAATTTATCATTTCAGACAAGCAGTGATTTTGATTCAAAGCCAATGGTTATGCTCTTGGGCCAATATTCTACAGGGAAAACAACATTCATTAAGCATCTCCTGAAAACAAGTTACCCAGGTCATGTGCTTTTTTCTAATACAAATGATTAGAATTTCAGTCCTAACCATATCAATCATTTGGTTTTTCAATTTCTCTTATTGCATCAGATTTTAACTTTAGCACGCCCTTTCCAATTTCAGGAGCTCATGTAGGACCAGAGCCAACCACTGACAGATTTGTGGTCGTCATGGTAAATATCAGCATACATATTTTTTTTAACACGCAGGAGACTCCATAAATATTGGATTTAAATATATGATGGATATGGATATATGACCCGACATAGTAATTACTGAAGTCGGTTTTTCTCGATTCATCGAAACTGATGTGATTTACTTTCCTTTTTAATATGCCATGATTTTAAGAGCTGCTGTCGTGTATATGATTAGCAACCAGCATGAACTGATGATTGGTGAAAAGAGATCTTTGACATTTAGAGAATATAATAATCACTCCCTCCGGTTTTAAATTATTGACACCGTTGACTTCTAACATCAACTTTGACCATTCGTTTTATTCAAAAAATTTGTTCCAATGTGTAAAATTATTAGTCGTGATATAAATTTCACTAATGATAAATCAAATAATAACAAAAATTCACACATTTGCTGTAGTCCATAGCAAACCATGCTGCTGATTTTTTTACATGTCTTAATCAGTTTGCATTACCTGTTGGCTGTATCGTGTATGCAAATGTATCCTTTTTATATGTCAGACCTTCTTTTTTCATATCAGTCAGGATCTGATGAAAGGACTGTTCCTGGCAACACTATTGCTGTTCAAGCTGACATGCCATTCACTGGTCTCACAAAATTTGGAGGAGCATTTCTGTCAAAGTTTGAATGCTCTCAGATGCCACATCCGGTAAGCTTTAACTGTGGCGCTGGTATATTAGAATAAAATATAGATTCATTCAGAACTGATAAGTGATAACATATCTTTGTTCTTTGAAGCTACTAGAGCATATTACCTTTGTAGACACTCCTGGAGTTCTCTCTGGTGAAAAGCAACGGACCCAACGCAGTTACGATTTCACTGGTGTAACTTCATGGTTTGCTGCTAAGTGTGATCTCATCCTTCTTCTGTTTGATCCTCACAAGCTTGATATAAGTGATGAGTTCAAGCGTGTCATTTCATCTTTACGTGGACATGATGACAAAATACGTGTAGTGCTAAACAAGGCAGATCAAGTTGACACTCAGCAGGTAAACAGTTTTGTTGCAGCATTTTTATGGGCATATTTTTACATTTTTATCGATTTTATGTAACCTTGCATTGTGATTTAATTTTATGCAGCTGATGAGAGTCTACGGGGCATTGATGTGGTCTCTGGGGAAAGTACTAAATACTCCTGAGGTTGTGCGTGTGTATATTGGGTAAGTTATTTTATCTATTCCTAACCAATTTTCAAACGTATGTTCAACTTAGTGTGTTATTGTAACAAAGTGCACATTTGGAACATATCTCTTCATTAATACTCTTCGCTGTATAACATTTGAAAATCACTTCCGGATATTAAGAGTTTGTGCAATTCTAGTATACTAATTATGAGAAAAAATGTGTGCCGATGGTAGTCCAAGATGTATATGTATTTGCATTGGACTGTACAGCGTACACATCTCGCTGTTATTGTCACATATAAGTGGCTTGTTAAAGTATAGAAATGAAATGTCCAAATCATAAATTGCAGTTAATTATTTTACATCGTAATAACTGAAATTCACTTCCAAACCAATATTTGCAGGTCATTCAATGATAAACCAGTGAATGACTCAGCTGTTGGCCCTATTGGCAAGGATTTGTTTGAGAAGGAGCAAGACGATCTTCTCTGTGACCTGAAAGATATTCCTAAGAAGGCTTGTGATCGGCGGGTAAGCTGGATATCTCATTTGTCAGGACTCAGGATCTTTCCTCTTGTTTTCTGGTTTTTTAAGTGAGTGCGACCGATTTTTGCAGGTTAATGAGTTTGTTAAGCGGGCTCGAGCTGCCAAGATACATGCTTACATAATTGGCCATCTGAAGAAGGAGATGCCTGCAATGATGGGGAAAGCTAAGGCTCAACAGCGACTCATAGACAACTTGGAAGATGAGTTTGCAAAGGTACCTGCAGACAACTTAATTGCCTGGATCTAATTTAAGCAAAGGAAGAAATAAATGTTTTCTACAATATCTCACTGTTGCATTTGGACATAACCTTTCGCATGCATGCATCTGAAATTCCGAAATTCAAATCTTTACCATTCTTCCTTCTGATCAAGTTGAGCCACATGCATGATGACTGATGCTTGTGACATGTGGAATAGGTGCAAAGGGAGTACCATCTCCCTGCCGGCGACTTCCCTGACGTAAAGCATTTCAAAGAGGTGCTGGGCGGGTACAGCATCGACAAGTTCGAGAAGCTGAAGCCCAAGATGGTTCAGGCCGTAGACGACATGCTCGCGTACGACATTCCGGAGCTCCTCAAGAACTTCAGGAACCCGTACGAGTGAACTGAACTGACCTCTCCTCGGTTATAAGGTGGCCTTGGCCATCCGTTCTACTAGTAGATGGTGGAAGACTGGAAGTAGGCGGTAAAAATGTCTTGAGATGTACGATGGTTGTGTCAAAACTGAGAGGAGGCCCCAGAAATTAGCAAAGCCCGTTGGCCTGCGCTGTCGGTATAGTTGTACTGAAGCCGGAAATCCTGTGGGTGGTCGCGAAATTCCTTTTCTGAATTCTTTTGTGAGGGGCGAAGTGACAGAGCGATGTACCGCGATGCCGATATCTCGAGCCACGTGATGTTGCTGGTGCTGCAAGCCTGCACCACCGAACACGGCACGATGCGTCGCGCACCGCCACCGCTGCTCTGTGGTGCCGAGCTTAGCCGCGTTTCCTATTTTGCTAGCGTTTGAGCAGGTCGGTTGGCCTGGAATGGACTTTGTCTGCCTGTCTTGGAACGGATGGAGATGGGTTGCCTGTGACGTAGGACCTCCTTTTCTTCCCCACCGGAACCATATCTGGTTCCTTCAATTTCGTGAGCACAAAAATTCAATCTTTTGAAATTGTTGCATACCTCAGAACTCAAATTTTACTGAAAACTTCAGTTTGCTCCTCTACCTTTTCCTCTCAACAAAGGAAGTTGCAGACCTGGTGTTGGGTGCAGCTGAATCTTTAATCCTCTCCACGGACGAGGTCACCCAGCGGACAGCACAAGGGCACGAATATGCCGTCTCGCACTACCGCACTAGTGGCGCCCCGGCCACTAGCGCCACACCAAACGCTCGGCCGCTGACGCGGATTCTTTCACGCCCCGTCGTACGGGAGAATCTGCGCATCGTCGATTTCGCGTCGTCAACGACTCCCCGCTGTGTCGACGTTTTTTTTTTTTCAAGGGGCTTCTTTGGCAGAGGAAGGAGAAGGCCTGCCGCACTTCATGAGTGGTGAAAAAAAAATTTCCTAGGCCGCACCGCGACCCCATCGTGGGTGCAATCCCAAAAATCGGCACACGGCCACGCACCACGCGGGAGACCGGGGAAGCGGGAGGCGCGCAGCGCGAATGCGATGCTGCTGAGGTGAGCTGAGGTGAGGTGACGAGCAGCCGACCCGGAGACGTGGACGTGGTGACGCGGTCGGGGGCAAATCAACAAACCGACGCGGCGCCCGGGTCGTGGCGGGACCCACGCGTCAGACAGACAGCCAGGCGAGGCGGGTGGGTCCCCGGCCGTGCCGACCAAACAAAGGCGGGAGGAAAGACAAGGGGAGAAGCAGCAGGAGCCTTGCCATTGCCAAGCCTAACGCGGAGACGCCGAGGAGGTGGACAAGGCCAGAGCAGCGGAGGGAAGGATGCGTCGGGCGAGGCCACCGCCGGTGCCGGCGCCAGGGGTGGAGGTGAAGTACCGCGGGGTGAGGCGGCGGCCGTCGGGCCGGTACGCGGCCGAGATCCGGGACCCGGCCAAGAAGACCCCGATCTGGCTCGGCACCTTCGACTCCGCGGAGGCGGCCGCCCGCGCCTACGACGCCGCCGCCAGGTCCCTCCGTGGCGCGGCCGCGCGGACCAACTTCCCCGCCTCCACGCCCACGCCGCGGCCTGCTATAGCCCCCGCGGCTACTGTTGCGGCGGCGGCGGCG